>VWYP01011399.1:298721-323011 GCA_013400435.1 Pycnonotus jocosus
GCATGGTTAAATGCCATCTGTACTGAAATGTTCAAAACATTTGTTCCTTTTGATAAAAATGCAAATCTGGAGAACTGTTGTATCAACATATAACAGCCAATGTCTGACACGGTGAATTATCACAGCTGGAATTAAATTGTCTCTGAACAGCTGCTGGCAGCAGAGCTTTCATCAATGTTTGATTCAAATGTAGGAAAGAAATTCTACAGAAAGAAACATCATGTTGTCATTACAGATGGGGTTTGTGTTCATTATCACAAATAACACTGGAGCTAGTGCCAAACAATATTCCCTTATCTAAGCAGTCTTGCTGGGTAAAAAGAGATGGTGACCATTGTATAAATGATTCATAAAATCCTACCCTTAATTCTAACCTTCATATTTATTGTTCCACTTTCCTGCTTATTTTCTCTGGGGTCACTGTTTTAGAAGTGCACAGGAATACCTATGACTGAGCCCCCACTTCCAACATGAAAATCAGGGCTGCCTGGTTTTCTACCCTTTCCTCATGTTGGGAAGATCATTTCTGACATACACCCTGCAAACAGTTCTTGTTCTCCATGTTGCTGTGCACATGCTAGACAGTGCATGCAGTAAGAGCTTGGGTTTCAAGGATGAGCAAAAGCTGTTTGTGTTTGGACTCGGGGTCAGGATTAGTGTCTTTATAGTCTTTTAACTGGTTATAAGGTGGCCCCACGTAGCAGATACATGGAGCCTGGGGTTCCCATACTTTCTCCTGTTTCCATTCTCAAAGGCAGTGATCAAATACATCATCTCCACAACCCAGCCAGCCTCCACTAGCCCAGCCCCTGGGGTTGTTCTGGACCCTGGATTCAAAAGATTCCTTGATGTATGTAGCACCTACACTTCAGGCAACAGAGCCGGCTTTGGTTTTCTATCTCGTATGAGTATTAAGAACCCAAATTAAACCATTTGTATCTATAACAAAAATTAGAACATTAGCTAGTAATGACTATTACTAAGCTTGCTTTCAAAGTGTACACCTACTGTGCCTTTTATTTGTTTCCTTCTGTTCATAATTTTTTTCCATACATAAAGCAGATTTGTTTCTATTGACATGCTATGTAAGTAACAGCCTTATGGACAGCTAAATTGACTAGTAATGGAGAGCTGTCAGGTTATTTTCTTTCTCATTAAAGTCTTTATTTTGTGCTCCATAAAACACACAGAAATTCGGCACTTCACTCTTCATCCATTCAAAGTCTGTTAAATTATCACAGCAAACAGCAGAATATGAGCATAGATAAAAAATAAAAACATCTACCTCATTTGCAGCAAGAAATGCATTATTTGCCTCTGCCATGTTCATGTAGTTGTTATTGTTTCCAAACTGAAAGAAAAATAAATATTTGGATTTAATGTATGCCATGATAAACTTTTCTTTACCCCATCGCTGGCATAGAAAATATTGGGGGAAGGAAAATAACAAACAAAACCAAAACAACAAACAGATAAAAAGTATTTGCAGATGTTCTTTGAAGTCAGAACTTGATTGGATTCAACATCATTATTATTATTATTACCTACTCTGCATTCCCCAGTCTTTACAAGGAAGATATTCATGTGTATCTCTCCAAATTTTTTTGCCCATGCAGCAAAGCCACCCCAGAGACTTAAAAGTGACTTTGGAAATTAAGACTCCATTAGGAAGAAACTCTCAGAAAACACATTTGTACTCTATAGCATCTTTTCTGATGCACATTATAACATTTCTGCCAGTGATCCTGACCTGGAGGATTGCTGCAGCCAGAAGGAGCTGCTGTATTCCTGCTCCAAGTAGACCTGGCTCCAAAGAGCTGAAGGCCAGTAAGGGGAAGAATGAGAATCTGCAATGCTGTTCCTGAAGTCCCATTCTTTCCACAAAATCAAAAAGCCAAACAATCCCCCTTTGTTTATCCTTCCCTGCAGTGGAGCTCCCACTCTCCCAGTGAACATTAACACCAGAACATTCTTCAAATCATAGTAACAGTCTGACACAGAGACCCCGAGACGTGCCCAGTGCCCCCTTGCTCCCACTGAGGTGCAACTCTCATGCCAAATGCCAGTGATCACAAGGGATTTCCTTCCATGCCAGTCATTTCCTCCAAATTCTCAAGTATGAACATTTGTTGAGAAAGATAGGTCCTCTGACTTCTACAGACTGAACACAGACAAGAAGAGATTATCAGCGTAGCACTGTGCATTGTGACCTTGAACAGCACTTCCAGAGGCATGTAAACCAGTCCTGCACATGTTCCCAGAGGAGGGAGGCATCCAGAGTCTTTGCTCCAAGGAACAGACACCAGGCATGCCATGCACCTAGAGTAAAAGAGGATTTCACCTGTGCACATTGCTCCTGCCAGGCACAGAGCACAGAGCACAGGGCAAGGCAGAGTGCTCAGCGAGGGAAAAGCCCCTGTGCTGTCCCTACCACATCACTGCTGCTAAAGCCACACTGAGCATTCCTCTCTCAACTACCATTTTCGAGTTTTATAAAACAAATTCTCTTAGGAAGGCTTTGTTTAATCTCATCTTGCCAGATCTTGGTGGAGCTGCACCCCCTCCTCAGCCCCACCACAGCAAACACTCCCAACAGCAGCGCAAGCTCTGCAAGCTCTGCATGGGGATGGGTGACCATGCACTTGCAGAGGTTGTTCTTTCCAAGCAAGAAACTCTGCTCTGCTTTCAGAGCAGCTGAACCCGTCCTGAAAGGAAAACCACTTTCCTTCAGCTCAATTTGCTACAGCTGCACCTGGTGCCTGACTGTTTTTAGCAGTGAAATGTTTCAGAGTCTCCAGTTTCTCACTGGAAGGGACCACTGATCCTTTCAAGAAAGACTCTTTCCCTGAAAACTCAAACATCCACTTCTGGCAGTAAGACAAAGTTAAAAGGAGATATAAAAATAAATAAATTAAAAAAAAAAAAAATGGAGCCTTGTGTACCTGATGAATTGTCAGATTGACTTAACAGGACATCAACCAAATTAGGAGACACTCATAGGGGAGGGAAGGAATACAAGATGAGATCCGTCATTCTGAAGTAACAAATTCCATTTGTGTACTTATCATTCTGAATCTTTCAACCTATAACACATGTTAAGCAACAGAGGCCTTAGCACAATATGTAGGCTGCCTCATAGCTATTAAAACTCTGTTATCCCCAGCTATGCAGATACTCAAGTAATGTCATCCATTTTTTAAAAGCCCAGATGTCACCCATGTTTGGAGATTAAAAAATTCAAGTAAGATTGCACATTCAAATGACTGTTTTGGCACATACGGATGTGTGTGTGGATTTGTTGCACAAAGACACTACTTCAGCTCAACACTGCGATCGACAGGATAGAATTTTTCATGTCAGTTAGTGGCAAACTAAAAATGATTTACATGAAAAACGCAAATGGCTCAAATAGAGCTGTTCTTTCTACAGTAAAAAAAAAAAAAAAAAAGGAAAGAAATCAAGTTTTCAAAGGATACCTAAGGGCAAAGGTACACTAGGCAAGCATTACTCCAACACTGGATAAATAAGCAGAGATAAACCCTACCCTATTTTAATGACCTTAGCATCCAAAGGGCTCCAGTGCCTCAAAACAGAAATGTGGGTGATTCTGTTCCTTGAGGAGTAAAATTCTGTATTATTTTGATGTACATGTATTGCTCACAGCACAGCTACTGCTTTCTGATTGCCAGGGTGGTTTTCTTCTTTTTTGTTTTATTAAAGTAAAACAAAGGGGAGAGTGACATTTTAATTTTCCATTTTATTAATACTGTGGAAGAAAATGATATAACAAGGAATGTCAAAGCTAAAAGTTACAGTTATATATCCTTCAAGTCATTCTGTTCTTAGGCTATAATATTTAAGACCCCATTGTGTATGACTCAGGCAATGATGTCAGAAACTGAAATATTTCAGCTTTTGTTAGTATGGATCACAACTAATATTCTTTACATTTATTTTTTGTCTCTGAACTAGAAATCCATTGAAGGCACATGACAATTATCAGTGAGTATTTCTAAGATTAAACTTCCATATTATCTAATGGTACCTATAATAACAAAAGAAAATAAAATGGTTATTATCTTAAGGACCTAAACAATTCAAAAAACAAATTAAGCTTAGAGTGAAATAAGAACTGGGTTAGAAATCCTCTTCTGAACAGTTAGTCTGCGAATGTAATTACTGAAGAAACTACAGCTAATCAGCTGTGAATTGTATCCATTAATTAGTATTTGCCCTGGAGAAATGAGAAAAATCAGTAACAATGTTAACACTGCAATGCACTGATGAGTACTGAAACACAGGGCCCTCAGCATTTAGTCAAGCAGGTGGCTCCAATGGTCCAAGTAATTTAAAAAGCTCTCACCTGAAGTGCAGAGCTGGAATTACAAAGCACTTCTTGCATATCTTTGTATCTATATAAGGCAATAATTAATGGCTTTTAATTTAGAAACACTTTGTGATCAGCTGGGAACAGTGATAAATCATTCTAAATAGAACAACGGATTCTTGCCTATTTTAGTAAAATAGTTTTTTGTGAAAAGACTCTTGTTGTAGACAATATTTTTCTCCATTTATTTCCTCAAGGATGCCTTGCTCTGACCCCTCATAAACAACTGAGAGCATTGGTGTAATTGACAGCAGGGATTCAGATTAAGGGGGGGGAACCCAGCAATTTGGCCTGCCCAGGTAGACTCCCACCTGTTGGGTTTCCCTGGGACAGAAGAGTGAGATGCAGCACCTAGTCCAGCTATCTCTTTGTTTTGGGATGGTGTTGGGATGCTTTGCAAAGAACTTTGCCAGAGCAATTAGCAAGGTTTTGCATAAACTTTTTCATCTAAAGAAGTCAGAGCACCCTTGCTCTGTAGCTAGGAAAGAAGAAAATGTCTCCAGCTTCCTTTGGCAATACACACCATTGCATTACACTTTTTTTCCCTTTTGTTTCAGTTCAAACTCTCTCTTCAGTTTTGATGAACACATTAGGTGGGAGTGTCCAGCTGACTGCCACCACCAACCCATGGAAACCATACACATCTCCCCGTTTCAGGAAATGAGCTGCACACAAACAAAGCCTCTTCTGAACTTGCTGTGAATCACAGCCTCCATTCTTCATGTAAATCACTGCATTAAAACCACAACTGTTCAGTTCAGCCCCCTACTCCTGCATGTTGGAAGGACACCTAATCTTGGCCCTGCTGAAATCCCTCTGCACAGACATGAAGCCTGGAATGAGAAAGGAGGCTTGGTTTACTAAACCTGGTATAAGGCATGTCCAGAAAACTCATTCATTCTAAAACAGCTGGTGGAAGCTCTTCTCTCTTCTCTTTGACTGCCAGACCTGAAGCCAAACACCAGGTCTTACTCAGCTTCTCTAGCAAGGGTGTGTATTTATAATGCAAAGTGGAAATTCACATCCTCTCCTTCTTCAACACCTGCCCTAATGAAAACCAAATCAACTCCTGCCCAGCATTGGGGATATAAAAACTGCCACCCTTCTACAAAGTAAACTGTATATTTTCTTAGACCAAACCTCTGGGGCCAAACGTTAGGCTAGCTGTTTGAAAATCAAGGGACAAGCCACTTGGAACTAGCACAGCACAATGCTACTTGGGTTTTCAAACTACCCTTTGTACTCATCAGAGCTTAAAAATTGATTGGTTATGAAAGCTGAGACTAATGAGCAGTTGTTTTAAGGCAGAATTCTGATATGATGAATGCCACAGAATACCCTTGGCAGCTTAGGATAAAAATCAGTGATTAAATGTCCACTGAGTCTGAATTCCCACCAAAAATCATTAGAAAATCTCAAATGTTGAATAGTGGCCACTCTCTGGGCTCTTTGACAACTGTGATTGACTCATCTTAGCAAGACATAAAACAGGCAAAAGAGAACTTTACACCACAAAATTATAATAGGTTTTTAAAAAAGCTTCAAAACTAAAGCAAGTAACATTTAAAAGTGTTACTCTTATGGACAGAATAACATTTTGAACCTATAAAAGCTAATCAGAATTTTGCTACTGATTTTAATGGAGAAATTATTTTACTTACAATGTTCTGTCATTAGTATTTTTTACAACCTGTCTTTAAATTGACAGACTTTTGGTGCAATTCAAATCTGAAAAATGTTAGAACTCACATCCAACTATTCATTTCCTTGACAGGCCAAATAAATAAATACATAATACTTAAAACCAGACAGAAAGGAGCACAGACTTTTATCTGAGCATCTTAACAGAACATAAATGAATGTTTAAAACACTAATATTTTTACAGTGGAAAAGAAAGTTTAATTTGGTAGGCAAATTTGTTAAATATGCAAAATAATTCTTTTTACAATACTACTGTTTCATAGTGCAATCTCAAGGAAGAACCACGATTGGAAAGGTTATTGTTCCAGCCCAGGATAATAACAAAACCATGAAATGTGAATAAATGTCCTAAATGAAAAACTTAAAATATATCCAGGACAGGAATAAACCGGAATGAAACATCTACTCTCTACCTTATCATCTACTCATAGCTAATCCATCAACTTAAATTTCACTTAAAAGGAATGACTGCAATTCCATACTCAAGACTACATATCATATATCTGAGAATAATTTTTTTTTTAAAAAATAGTAATGACAAAATCCACTCCTTGGTTTTTGGTTTTTTGTGGTTGGTTTTTTTTTTTTTTAGTTAAGGAAAACCTTATCCCAACTCTTACTGGAAAACAGAATTCAGATTTAATTATCATGACACTACCAATCCTTTCATAATTATTAGTTGATGTTCAATCAAAATACACATTTAAAGTTTGTCAGGATAGTATTTCTAGTCAAAATTCTCACTGCCTGTAGAACAAGATCTAAACCAGTTCTGTCACAGCACTACATCCACTTGTGTACACTTTTCCAAATTCTATTATTTCTGATGCCAATTTACTGCTTATGGAAAATGGCACCCTCAAATGATCACACTTCCAGCATTTCTGTGGTAAAATTAGAACCCATATTTTTAAAAATATAGCCATTAACAAAATCATTTTTATGGTGTTAGCATACTTGTGGTTTTCATATAGAAAAATATCGACTAGCACAAATATATATTATGGCAAGAATCTCAGTTTTATCTTAATATTTGGCAAATTAATTCCTCTGAGGTTACACTACCCTTATGAGTAAAATGAAAGATAATAATCCCAAAAGATGTAATTACAGACCAAAACTAAATTACTTTGCAGGTCTAAGTACTGTATCTTAATAATTTCACCGGAGAACATCTTCACTGCATTTGGGCAGATTTGATTTTGCTGCCTGACCAATAATTACAGCTCTGGCAAATACAATGTCTGATAAGGACATCAATTAAGAATGAGCATTGTGTTATTTAAAAAAAAAAAAAAATTCATCATGTTCACAGCCTGTCTGATTGAATGAAATGCCAAATTAAATTAATGGAGATTGCTAAGTCTTGCTGGCTGGTGGGGAACCATGCAGAAAGTGGGACAGCATAGACAATAACCTGTCTGTAATTAAAAGATGAGAAGCTGGACTAATGCTACTTCAGCCTGATTATTCCAAACAAAACAATTTACACTAAAATTATTCTGGCAATAGAAGTAGAAGGAGTGGGAGGAGGGCTGGGATAGGGGACATTATTTTTTTTTTTAAATGGTATCACCATCTACAAACAGTGTCCTCACCAGATGTATTAAATTAAATACTGGGGCAGTTCTCATCAGAAAACACAATTTATTTTCTCAATGAACACAAAAAATCATACAAGAATTCTCCAATCCTTTCTGTTCTAGATGGATATCCAGCTTATCTCTGTAGAGGCTTTACTCCTAAGTTATTGTGTGTTTATAGGAGGAGCAGGGAGTTCTTTTCTGGAAGAGCAAGTCATCCATGGAAGTTTCAATACTTCAGAAGCAGTAGATGGTATCAATATTGTTTTATAAGATACAAGTGTTCTATTTTGATTTTGCTGCTAGAAACAATGAGGCAGATTGTTGTTTGATAGGTGCCAGACCAGCATTGTTGTTCGGGACTCATATCGTTGTAGGTGAATGAAGCATTGTTTTAAACCTTGCAAATGAAGAAGAAATTTTACCTTAGGATGAAAGCAAAATGGTAACCTTGCTTTTGACACCACATCAGTAACCACAGAAATTTCGGGACTTGCTCCTCTGGCAGGATGCCAGTGTTTTGGAAGGTGTGTGTTGCCCAGCATCAGAAGAATTGCTCACCACAGACAACAGGCAGCTCTAGGAGGTTATGGGTTGAGTCACTGAGCATAAAGGAGATGGAGAGTTGGACCAAATGCAGGCAGAAGAGGTTCAGGTCAGCTTCTGACCACATCTCAGTCAGCACATAAGGTATCCCAGCTCCAACTAAGAGGAAACTGCTCTGTGTGTGTGCACAAGGGTAGGGACATGGGCACAGAGACAATGCTTCCGTCAGCAAAAGATAACATTTTGGAACACTCTCATGAAATACTGGACCACTAGGTAACAGGTACTATATATGCCAAGTTGGGACTTTCTGTTCATAATATTAGAACAAATTTAAGATTAGTATAAGTATTAGATTAAGATTTTTACAGAATAGTACAATAGCAGCATGCTCTCTGAGGCAGATTACAGTGTTTTCTTATTTTCAGTCACTCATGACTTCTGGAAGAGGGTTAATTTCCTGCTAGGTTCTGCCTATAAATCTGCTAGGACATGTCTTCATGGACTTGTGAAAGCCACCCAGGAAGTGTCAGCCTTGGTGACTTCAGCCCCCAGAACCTGCTACACCTAACCTGGAGTTATTTCTCTCCATTTCCTCCCCACCAGGATTCTCTATCACACCATAACAGGATCCTGCCATGACCTGGAGGGAATGCAGGCCCTGTAGAAAACCAAAGGAGTTCCTTTGGGGGATTTCATGCCAGAAAGCTGCATTTGCACATCTCTGATGATCAACAAGCCAACAGACAGGACACAAAACTTTAAAAGTATGGAGTACCCATCTTTGCTGTCACATTCCCAATCCTGAATTTTAGGCAAACGAATAATCTCATTAGTGGTTCATTAATTATTGAATCTGTTCATAAATATGTGTAGAATCATACATGTGACGGTCTTTTGATATTTAAAACCTTAAAGCTTTTAATTCAGGGGACCAGTTAGATTCCAATTTGTGAGTCTCAAACATCTGCCACACTAATTGTTATATATATCCTTATATAGGTAAGGCTATGCCTGTATATATATGTACACATACACATTCTCTAATTCTGCTTAGAGCCAAAAAAATTCTCAGTGGGATAAAATACTTGAGGAGTAAGATCCAAAAGAAAAATAGATATTTATATTTTATTCATATAGCCTCAATATCCACCAGACACACTGTGTACAGATAGTACAGATTTAAAATTTTTGGAAAGCAATTAGAATGGAAGCATTTGAAGTTACTTTAAAAGCTTTCAGCTAGCAAATAAAAACTTTGACAATAACAATAAAAAGCACTGACTTAATCTCTGTGATTCCAGCCAAATGCTTTAATATGAACTTCTTCAGTGAATTCCACAGCCAAAAGCTGTAACTGAATGATATTTTGCCAAGTGTGATACTGAACAAGTCTTAGGAAGAGTAGTGAAAGGAATATTTAATGGTCTCATGTTAGACATTTTCAGATCTCTTAAGGACACATTCTATAAATGTTTTTATATGCAAGAAGTAACTTTGTATGAATATGCACAGTATTATTCTGTTGACTGACAATCAAGGCGATTTCAGTATATGCCAGACTGTTCATGGTACTTACTCCATATTTAAATGCAAACATATTAAAAGGGGGTTCAGAGAGCACTTCTGGTCCTAATATGTATACAAGGTTAAGGTGTTATAAAATTAGTCCGAATCTTGAAATTGTTCACCAAGAACATACTAACAATTTTGCTGTTATATGTTCAAAGAGTTTCAATTTATTATTTTGACTCTTTGTAGACAAGAATGTCTGTCCACAGTCTGTGGAGCTGTGCCTTCAAAGGTAATAAAATGGATACTCAGACATAGATTCTGGGTATGTCTCCATGTCTTCCTACATATGCTAGGACTACTTTTCTGTAGAAGGCTAATACAAATAACAAACTTGGACCAACCCACTGAGTTTCACATTAAAAAGACCTTACAAGGTCTACAGATATTATTTTGCCTAATTCTGAAGTACATTCCCTATCATCACATCCTTTTGTTGCCTGAAGCTTGAAATACAGGAAGATACCAAATGTTAAGATATTCAGTTATAAAGCCAAGGAGAGGCCACTGTAGTTTAAGTCTTTGTTTAAAAATACATGAATATTTAAAGAATGTGTTTTCTTGCCTTGCTTTCTAACCTAGATGTGTTTGCAGTGATGAACTACGAAATTATTTTCCCAACCACTCTCATGAGCACATACTTGTTGCTACAATAAACCAGATCACGCATAAATATCATAGAAGGAAAATATTGCTAAAATGCAAAAAGAACTTACTCATATTGCTCCTGTTTGTATTTTTCTACAACTTTTTGGCAGATTTTTATTCCACATGAGCAAAGGACTTCTCACACATGCAGTTTTCACGTCACCAATTTGATGCATGTAATTTTACATTCCTCTAAACAGCTGAAATTCTACATAAGATTCATTTCTGATGACATCCAAGGACATATGGCAGTTACAATATGCTCTTTTTACACAGCTGCTCTAAAAAATGATGCAAGGCTAAAGCACAATTGAGCCTTTTCCATGGCCCTGTGAGAAGATGGAAATGTCTCTTTTCTCCATGACATTTACCAAATGGAAGATCAACAGCTTCTCAGAATGGCCTCCAAAAATAATTTGAAAAAAGGGCCGAAACCAAGTCTGTGGACCTGATGCTGGGGCTGCCCCACCTATCTGGTTTGCACAGGTTGTGGCAGGAGCACTGGGGACATGGAGCACCAGAGACATGGAGCACCAGGGACATGGAGCACTGGGGATGTGGAGCACTGAGGACATGGAGCACTGGGGACATGGCTGGAGCCACTGCCTCATGCCCAGCTCAGGGACAGGAGTCCTCCAGCATCCCCAGCACCTGAGAGCCAGCGAGGTCCTGAGAGGGAGCAGCCCTAAGGCACCAAGGAGACCATCAAGGGCCCTTCTTCAACTCCCCTTCTACACCTCTGAACACTCCTTTACTCCCAGCAGTTCAACTCCTGGAAGGGATATTCTTATGGGGAGTTGTTCTGCCATATGAACATTTCTGTTTCACTTCTCTCTTCGAGGCATTAAAACCATACAATCAAGCTGCTAATCATGTCTAACCCCCTCCCCCCCTTTATTTTATATAAACTGTTTAAGCATTGAACCTAAGCATTTCTTAGCATAATGACAGCATTTTATACTCAGGATCCCAAGAAATACTTTTACATCACTATATTCAAGATTACTGTAACATTTTCGCACACGAATTTAAAGTGATGTGATTATACTGCAATTGAGGCTGTAAGTAGCTTTTCTTACAATCTTATATCAAATTTCACTCACTTCAGTGAAAATTGTGAATTCCATTCTAGACTGTGAATCAGCTCTACTACACTAGCAGATTATATCAAGTTTTAAATGTAAAATTGATAGAGAAAGGGTGAAGCAGATGTAGACATTTTATATTAATCACAACGGAGGATCAGCCAAGATACTTTCAGTCTAAAATCAGTACATGCATAAAATCGTAAGTATCTCAACTCTCAGCATGTTGATACCATGAGTTCCTGCATTTTTTAATGAAGTTAAATACTTCCCACTTTAGAAGCTCTAATCATAACCAAATAGATAAATAGCATTTCTTTAAAGTCTCCATTAACTCTACTTCACCATGTGTGAGGCTGGACAAAGCAAGTTTATTGCAAGGACAGCCTGTGGGATCTGAGTGCTCTTGTAAAACACACACCCCATGGAGAAACTGAGGAAAGACACCCAGGAATGCCCTAAACCCAGTGCCAGAGCTGGTGTCAGTCACCCTGCAATGTTCCTCAGGTGATGACATTTTTCTGTTTGGAAAACTTACATGTGTTAATGTAACATAGACCACAGATGTATTTTGTAAACCATAACACATCACTTCCTCCTGTTCCTTTGTTTCACATCAAGCTGAAACCTGGAGGATTTCTCTACTATTTTTACTTGGGGCATGATTACAAGTCCCACAGCAGGGAGGCCTCTGGAGAGTCTTCAGCAGCATCTGACTTTATTTAAACATGCAAGATGGAATTGGATGCAATGCTCTGAAATAACAGTAGAGCTGAATTAAATTTAAGAGCAGAATAATCCCTCATGGTGGTTTGTATTCCTAATTTATGCCACAGAGACTAATCAGGCTTAATTTATCTATCTTTAGCTTCCCACTGTTTCATTCCAACCTAAAGGCAACATTTTAGGCAGCAGAAACTTTATTTTGTAGGTGAGTAACCTACTTTAATTGCATTTTCATCCATTACTACAGTGTAGCATTTTCTTCACTTAATTGGGTCACTGTATTTCTTCTGTAAAGTGGGCACAGAAATTACTTGTGATATTGATTGCAGCCCCTGAGGTTGAGCTGAGAGTTGAGGACACACGAAGGGTACATAGCAAATTCCATTTATGACAAATGAAATGAATAAAGTTTCAGTCAAACCCTCATATTAGGAAAATCCCGATGTTAAAATATGGAGATTCTCTATAAAGCACCTCACAGATGCAGGCTGGAAATGCCTGGCATCATTGCAAAACCAGGCCTCTCAAGTCTTCAGGTGATCTTCAGCATTGGTGTGTCAAAAATACTAGTGAGAAATTTGTGTTAGAATTAAGTGCATATTAGAAAGCACACCAGTAATTCCTTCTCACAATTTTGAGATGCCATAGAAAAACCAAAGTTTTTAAATATAAAAATAAAAATGGTAGTACAAGCTCACTTGAACAGTCAAGTACTACTCTTCATGTCTTGATGTAAGCAAGCATGAGCTTTGATACATGCAAATTCTTGCCTTTCTTTTCTTGAAGTATGAGAGACACCAGATCCTAGTGGCATTTCTGCTGCCAAGCTGTTCCACAGCTCACAGCTCACACTCTGAATATATTCTCCTACTTTAGTGGACTGAGATAATTCAGTCTCATGCTATTCATATCAAAGATGTGAAAGAAGTTGAATACTTCTTAGTTGAATTTAAAATTATCAGATGTAGCTTTAGTGTGAATTCAAAGTAGATGTATGAATTGTAATCATAATCAGTAGATGTAGAGAAGCTGCAGTCTCTTCATGAACTTTCTTTGTCTAAATGTTAGAAACTATGCAACATAATCCTAGGGATACCTGTTAATTCCAAGCCAGGTTGATTACTGGAGGTCAAATCAGAAAAGTCACAAGTTTATATACAGGTACTCTTTTTCCTTTTCAGATGACATGACCTGAGTTCTACCAAAAACACTTCTTTGGGTGTCTCTGAGATAGTATTTTTGATGCAGAAACCACTGTGAAAGAACCAAGTAATACTTTGCACCATAACCACATGCTTCTGGCAGGCAGATGGCTGCTACAGCTAGCTGCAAACTCCTGGGAATTCTCTCAATTATATTTTGTATCTTGAACCTTACCACTCCATCCCACTTTTAGAACGGAAAATTCCCCAGAGATCAGAAATCTTTGGGCACTAGAAGTGAGTCCTGGAGTCAGGGCATTCTCACAAAATCCTCCATATTTAGGGTTTTGTTTTCCAAATACCCAGGGCTACAGCTGCTTCATTACTATATTATATTTTGGATTACACAAAAAATTCAGCCAAGTTTTACAACACAGCCACGTTGTGCTTCTGTGATATCAGAGCTGTGTGAAGGTTCAGAACTTCAAATCCCATGTCCAGCTCTAGTGAGCCAGTGAAATGATGCAAAACCATGCACAGGAGCACAGAACATCCAAATTGCTCTGCCTGTTCACAGCAAGAACAATTCACAGGAAATCCATTGGGTTGGTTGCTTCATCACCTGCCAAACTGGGGTGATTTTGCACTACCATGAAGTTTCTCATCACTTTTTCTCCCTGAATTGGGAAATGCTGCACAGTGTTAGTGTCAATGTAATGGAGAAGGCAGGAACAGGGCAAATGTTCCAGAAGATTTTTGCTACCAAAAGAGGAAAATACTAACAAAGAGTGAGAAAAATAACTAATGTGTCACTTAAAAATAAAAGGTATGATAAATAATTGCTTTCTCTTAATTTGTATAAGCATCTAGAACACTTTCTGATAATATTTTATTGTCCAGTGGTTTTAGATTTAGAAAATCCCAAGACAAAGCCATCCTCACACTGATGGTTTTGCCTGTAATTGCTTGCCTGAACTGCCCTGGAATTACAGCAGGTTTCCAGTGAAAGAGATTTTCTTTGCTAATCAAAACAAATTTGCTCAATTGTATTTTCAAAACTGGTGAAAAACAATAAATGCATTTTAATGAAAGAAGTGTTATCAAATACAACTATGAAACCATACATAGTATGGTTTGAAGAGGAATAAAAAGATGTACAAGTGGTATGAAATGCTCTGCAAGTGCTGGGTACTAGGAAGCACAGAAAGGGTGGAATAAAAACCCATAGAAAAGTATAGTAAGACAATAATTATCAGAGCAGGATAATAAAAATTAACGTATCAGGTAGATAAGGAAAAGATAAACTGAAACACCTAAGAGATTAAAGTGAGATTAAAATAAATTTCAAATAAAGATTAGCAGGGAAAGGAAAAATTTTCAAAATTTACTGAAAAATACTTATAATACTTGTGATGCTGATTTTGTGAGCATCTACCAACAATTCAAAGCACACATTTTTACACACACTTTCATATAAAAGCCATTTTTAATAACAGAAAATATGAAATTTAAATTAATCTCATAACTCCAGACCACCAGTGAAGAGGTCTAGAACAATGAGGTCTCTTTCCTTTGTCCTTCATACAGTCTTACAGTTTTTCCCTCTCCAGCACATGGAACAGTTGTCCATGTCTAAGTTCCATACACCCATGGGAAATTCTGGATAACATGCCATGATGACCTTTCACACATTTCCACACAGGATCTTTCTCAGCACCACTGAAACCACCAAGGACAGATTCCAAGGACACAGGAAACTCCAGTGCTGTAACCTCACCCTTACAAAGCACTGATCATAAGAAACCCCTCTGCTTCTCTTTACATACCAAACCCCCAAACCCTCACACCTCTCATCAAATCCAAATTCAAGCAATAATTTGTATAAGATTACCTAGGAAAAACAGACACCTGCTGTGGCATTTACCAGGGAGAAAAACACTGAAGGGTTATTTGCCAGCATAAATCAGGCTGTGCCATTTGATTCAGATGGTGGTGCTGGTTTTGTGCCATATTCCACTAAATGCAATATCAGTTGTTGCTAAAAGAACTGCTATAAAACCCAAGAGGGTTATCAATTTTCATGTCAACATATAAATATATCATCTTCCGAGACATGGAAAAAATTTTTGCATATTGTTAGACCATGCATGTGCAAAAAGGGGCTAAGGAGTATAAACCCTTCACAATTCTCAATTGTAAATTATCTTTCTACAGTGTTCACTCTTCCTACGTTTTCCTTCATAAACATAAATTCAGGGAAATTCAGGCCTGTTTCCAGTCTCTTCCTCCCCTCAGAAACACAACCCATACTACTGGCTCGGTAATCCCTGTTTGCTTCAAAGATATGGAATTGTGTCCAGCTTGAGAATATCACAGCCCTTCAACGTCATTAATAGATGTTTTTATTATCAAAATCTTAACGTGACAATTTCACACACTTCCCACATCAGGAGTTCCTGGATTATCTCAACAGAATCGCCAATATTTAGAATGGCCATCATCAACAATGAAGGAGATTCACAACAGCATTTCCTGCTTCTAAAAGAAGGTTATATGCCATGTAACAATAAAATGGTTATATCAGCAGCAGTGGGAACCAAACTATAAGACATTCCAGTGACTCAAGCTCCTGATGTCAACACTGCCATCAGCAGAAATGATGCTAAGTGAACTCAAGTCCCAGAGAATATGTCAGCGTGCATCATGCTTCAAACCTCCACCCACCAGCTTATTTAGTTATTTGCTCTGTAATTCAGTACACCTTTGCTTATGCTGATGTAACTTATTTCAGGTCCCACAGCAAAAATGAAACACAGAATTTGGGGAGACAAATGCAATTAAAGGTTCTTTTTTACCTGGGCCAGAAGTAAAGAGTAGATAAAGGAATATTTTGAACTAACAGTGACAAACATGGCACACTGTCAAACCACACATTTATTCACCAATAAGAAATGGTAAAATTTTAAGTATTCATCTCACTGCCATCAGAAGACTTTTTTTAGAAAACTCAGCTTTTACACCGAAGCTGAATCATTGGAGAGAGGGCCCAGAAGGGACAGGCTGGACATGTACAGATCTGACTTACTCACTGAAGTACATCAAAAATTCTGTGTACAACCGAGCCCTGACTAAGGAAGAAGAAATGCACATGACCAAATGGAAGCAATGATTATTAAGATTTATATAACCTCTAGATAAATTATACTTTGCTGTCATGCACTAGCAAGAAGCTTACAGGACAGAAGCAGGATTAGTTCAGGACAAGGGAAATTATTCATGTAACAGTTAAATCTCAAGAAAAGACATCTGGCTTATATCAAGTTGATGTTTCAGATAAGAGACTGCATTATAACAGGTTATAGTTGCAAAAATAATTTTGATTGGCATATCATTTTTACTAACTACTGCTTGGAGCCCACCCAGAATACACAGCATACTATAAACTGTTAGGAAATATATCAGTGCATTGTTCAATATTTACAATGTGCTTTATTTTGTAAATATAAGACCTGGCAGAAAAATTGTAGTGTATTAAGAATAGTTCTGCTTAAAAAGAATGCCCCTTTTTCCTATAAAAAGAAGTATTTCACTAACAGTAGTTTATAATTTTGTTCAAAAACGTTCACAGTGAAGCTAAACAAACTTTCAATGAGGAAAATTTGATTGCTTTGTTCAGCTGCTCACACAGATTTCTATCTGTACTTATTTGCATATTTCTGAATATTCTTTCAGGCCCACACCATTTTTGTTAGCAAAATCAATTTTCTGTTGGACAAAAAGTGAGATTTGCTCTAAAGATTTTAAGCTTTTAAATAAACATGAACTGAATGGTGTAAAGAGCTCTCCTGTTAAGAAAAGATTCTTGCTGTTTGGAAAGAAAAGAATTCTTTGCATTCACAGGTATCAATTGACAGCAACAGATTTTTACATGAACAGAGAAAAAAATATACAAGGGCAAAACAAAAAGAGCTGCAATGTAATTATCTAGCTGTAACAGACTGATTTTTCATGAACACATGTCCATATACAAAACATAAAAAATATTAAACTTTGATATAAAAGCGATATTATTAGCTTCATTATTGATTTTTCAAAGCTCAAAGAATTCTAATGATTATGAAATTGCATCCCCTGCATCTGAAGAGAAGGATTGTTCTAAAATCCAACACTTCTGCAGAATCTTCAGCAAACACCCAGCAATTTTTTCTAGGTCTCTTCAGCTCTGCTAATAGTTATTGTTTGCACAACTGTAACTAAGTACATTACCAACTAGTTGTTCAATCTATATAAATTTAAGAAACACACATTGCCAAAGAGTGACTCATATATCAGTCTATTATATGCTACAGAGCTGACTGTATTAAACAAATCACTTTCCCTACAGCTGAAGAATAGAAGCTATATACAGAGCAGAGGTTATTGTCTAATTTAAATCTTGGCTCCTTTCCCAGAGCTGTACAAGATTCCAATTTGTGGAAATGTTACTCTCTGCTACTGCCAGAAAGGCTACAGAAAATGGTATTGGGCGCCTTCCAGAAATATGTCTGCAAAATGCCAATCAACAAGTCACTAAAGATTAACAGTATGACTGTACCAAATTAATTTAAATTATAGAAACATATGGCTAGGATGTTTGCACTGCACTTAACACAACACCTGCTTCACAAACAGCTAAGTTTCTTTCCACAGTATAAAATAATATATGTCAAACACCTTGAACCCAATTCCTATAAATGGAAAAAAAAAATCATTTCATAAACAGTAACCACAGGGTACCACTATCAGCTACAAGCCACCATTTTGTAATGGTTAAATCCCTTATTTATTTTAAATTCTACACCAACCCAGACTAGACAGTCTTTTCCCATCACAGAGAAAGTAATTAGCGACAACAGAAATTAAGAAAAGAAAGACAAAAATAAACATCTTTATATTCCATTTTAGAAATCAAATATTTTAAGCTGATTTTGCTAGAATACTTCCAGACTTATAACAGTCCTTCAAACACAGTGTTATTGTGCCTTCTCTCTCTCTCTCTCTCTCTTTGCTATGTTGACGTATTTAAGCAAAGGTCTCTCCTGAAAGGCTCTATAAGCTCACAGAAAGTTAAAAGATTAACAAGCACAACCAAAAGTCAAATATTTTGTATTTCCTCAATGTGGTTTTTCTATTATTTTTTTTAAAATTCCTCAATAGATATAATCATGTCATCAAATAAATTAAAAAATTTAAAAATCTGTGGCCATCTAAGAAATATTTACACATTAGGGTATGCCATATTTCAGCTGAAGAGGAAGGGAGCTGTTTTATGTTTCTCTCCACTGCTTTTCTATTATTGCCTAGCTAATGGAAATACATCAAACAAATGTTCTACAAGAGCAATAAATATTAAAGTTGACCTATCCATCTGGAAGAAATGAGAACAATACTGCTCACTTTTAGCCCAAATATGACACTGATAAATGAAGCTGTGAGATTCCATCACACTTTCAGCAACCTGGGCTAAGCGCCCACCACGTGATTCTTGTACCAGCAATTTTCTCCATTCATCTTCATTAGGCAGTCACTTGACCTGCCTCCTAACATCCCTGTCAGATTTGAACCTTTAGGGGGCTGCTTGTAGTTTTTAACAACGCACTCTAAAAGCTTTACTCCCTTTTGGAAAAATACCTCAGATGAACATAAAAGAATATACGGGCCATTTCTTCTGGAGAGAGAACCACGAGCTGCTCGTCACGGCTAAAGCAGGAGACGGCAGCGCCAAAAGGGGGATGGCAGGAGCATGATGGCAACTGTGTCCTTGCAGCCCAGAACCAAACCTGGCAGGAAGCACAAAGGGGCAAAGCCATCACCCTTCCAGCCATCAAAACACAATGACATGTTGAAATCAGAATGTGTGTAGCCTCGTGCCACAAAGGGAATGCCCTCCACTTCCTCCCTCAATCACTGCTTGAAGGAAGTTGGAGCAGGCAGCCAGAGCATCCCTTACCCAGCACAGTAAGAATGCTTCATCACATTAGCAGTGTTACATTATATCCTTGTTATTTCCTTTTTCAACAGTAACAGCACAAATTTGATTATTCTGTAATACTGAAAATGAATACCAATTCAACATGAATTTGCCACTGTAATAAAAAGCTCTTAACAGAATTTTTAGCAACTTCCTCAAAAAACTTCATAACTTTATGATCACTTAGGGAAATCAGAAAGGCTAAAAGCACCAAAAGGCATTAAGCTTTTGACATTAAAACTATCTCAGACATTCATGCAATTGCAATACCTTCATTAGGGTAGCTCTGCAATGCTCATCTGACAAGCATCTGATGTATTGACTCTTTTCTATTGCATACAAGCAGCTTATCTTTCTTGTTTCAAAGAAGTCTTTAGAATTATAAATATTGTAGACTGTCATGGTAATGTAGCAATTAAAATATACCCACATAGATTTCTTTTAGGCAGTAAGTTCTTCAACCCTTTTTCATGTTGATCAGGTCTTACATGAGTGGTTCCATGCAGCTGCTAAGCACACCAGGGGCTTACTCATCCAGGAAAACATTGCTGAATTCAAGTAAAGACTGCAGAATCAAACAGAAGATGGGTACTCCTGATACAGGGTTGACATGGGTTTCACTGTGATCACCAAAACAAAAACAGACATGACTTTTATACAAACTAAATAGAGTGCTTTCATGGACAGGTACTTCAGTCATGCTAAGCTGGATTTATAGCACTGCAATTTTCACTTTTCTTTTTAAAAGCAATCAAATCTTTTTTCTCTGTCACAATTTCAATGGGTTCTGCAAGCATCAAAACTTTGCTGAAAACCTGAAAACACTGCCAAAAATATAGATAAGAAAAACTACTGAGAGATGTGTCATTTAAAATCAAGACCTCGTATAGGTGTATTTGTGATAGGTACATTTAACTTCCTGACCATGGAACACATTACAGGTAATGAGTAATTGCTGACAAGGTGTTGTGCTTCCATGCACAATACAAGCAATGCTTGAGTCTAAGCTGGAATGCTGATCTCAGCTTCTTTTTAATCACTATTACATGTTCCTACATCAGCATTAGAACAATTGCACGACAATCCCTGGCAGGATTTTCACTGTGATTTTCTGAGACAGACAATTCACAAGAAAGCCATCAGTGGTATGAGGTTTCACCCGAGCCAGCATTACATTGTATTGGTATTACCTGCCTTATCATCTGTGACTGCAAATGCCTTTATCAACACACACTGAGCCTCTTTTTGGAAAGAAACTAATGGGATGGGCTCTGTCTTGCTTGTCTGAGATACTGAAGATTTCAGTTGCTCTGCATCAATTGCAAGCTCCAGGTTTGTCACATTTCCCTCAGTGATGATGTGGCCTCGGTGATTTTCTCTGAATGAACAGATTATTCTCAAGAATGAACAAATGTCTCTGTGATGACAGAGGTCTTCACAGGGGGTTTTCACAAGTGGGTCAATCTATGACTGCTGCAGAAAGCTGACTCTCAACACAAAGAAACCTGGAAAGATGAGCTTGTAGATCCAATGGTCCTCAGAATCATCCACAAATGCATTATCTGCCAATTCTCTTTGTCTGAGGTGACTTCCTCCAAAAGATTTATATCAGGTTAATAATGAAACAAACTGCTCTAAATGGAGTCTCTGTTTACAGAATGACAATGACTTTTCAATGTTTTACTGTAATCAGTTCCTTAAGGGGGCCTGATAGTGACAAGATTGAAAAAATTGTTCTGCCAAGGTTGGGAGCTATAAAAATCAAAACACAATACAAGGGAAAAAGAAAGGCCTGAGGCACTTTTCAAAGAACTTGCTAACAAAAACAAAAGTGAGAGAGATCTCAACACAGCTTTATAGATGATCCCATGTTTAGTAAGAAATACAACATACATGAAAGTCTAAGGTACGCCAGGGAAACTATCCGTAGGTCTCTGGAGACTTTTTAAAAAAAGCAATCAATCAATCTGTTTCCAAGAAGAGACACACACACATATATAAGGAGAATTCCAAACTGTTGGGGTTGAGAGGGAGGAAAAAACCCAAGCAAACAACAGATATTCCAAAAACGAGAGTCAAAGAAGTGAAGCATATTTTCATCTAAGCTGATGTGTGCTGAGGAATGTCTCATCCAAAGTGATGACGATGTGCTATGATAATGTCAGCTTTACCAACACCATCATCTGTCATGCCAGAACTATTCCTTGGCTTTTGGTGATGAAGAGGCTCTTCAATTCCTCAAGACTAAGTGACACTGAAGCAACCTGTAAAAGTATTTGCTAAAGATCTTCAGAAAATGAAGTTAAAGTATTTTATATTGCATTAGGCTATGCACACATTAGCACAGTATTCAAGTTGGAATTAGTTTTTGCCTGAGTAGAAACTTCAGTAAGCAGTTGTGCCTTGACCACAGGCAACTCATCTTAAATTTCATTAACTTTTTTCTAAGCTACTTTCTTAACTTTATTCAGAATGCCCCTTCAAATGCAGTTCAGTCATGAACTCTATCATCCACAGTGCAGCATTGTTTGTGTCGAGTCTTTGCAGCAGGGTTATCACTACAGGTTAATGGATTTGTGTTCTGAGAAGCCATGATTAGAATAGCTGACCTGTGTTCTGCATTATACAGTGAAAAACATATCTAGCAGCACGATTGCTATCAAGTGTCAAAAGAGATACTGAGAGCTGTGTGTACAGCCAGCACTAAACTCAGATGGTTTTATTACTCCTAGGTACTGTGCACTGGTTAAATTTGACATGTACAAATTGCTGAAGTGAAGATTTGCAAAGTAACAGTGTATATATCAAGGCTAATGGCTTAGTTAAGAAAATGATGTGCAGGATTTCAAGCACAGCATGAATATGTATTTAAAATATTTGTGACACTTTAATGGACATTTTCATTAGCAGAGGTTATAACAATGGCAAAAATCTGAAATTTTAGACAAGGAGTGACATTATTACAATAATTCCACAAAATTCAAAGAGATAAATTCTTACTTCTGGAGAAGACATTAAAATCAAGACCTTTGAAGTCTCCTTCCAACACAGCTATTCCAATAGAAAAATCAAGTACAAATAAAGCAATACATTTTCTTGTCCCTTCTGTAAAATGTTTCAAGCACTGTTCAGTAGAAAGTAGTAGAAAACTTGAGCTGTCATGGCTTTTTTCTTCCTCTTTATCATTACAATACATGAGCTGACACCAAGGAGAGAAACCACAGAAAAGTCATTTATACCTCAAGTGGACTATAGGGCTGCTTGCTATGCTGGCAGGGCACCAGGAATGGTCATTAGGAGAGCACTTGATAGTAGCCATAACATTAGAAAGAAAAAGCAGCACATTCAAGGGAGAAGACAAACTAATCACCTAGTGAATACTAACTTCTGTCAGAGCAAACTGCACATATGATGCAGTCTTGGACTTTCAAACCATTCTGTATGCACAGCAACAGCTTTCCCTTCTTCAAAATTGGCCTTTTACACATCGACTCTTTTAGCAAATACGGTGATACTGCATTATGACACTGAACCCAATCAGATATGAAATGCACATCAATAAAAAAAGCTTGCAAGGAAAGACTTCAATGGACACATTCAAAATTTAAGCACTTTCATAGCATTGTGCCTAGAAAGTCATTGACTTTCATGAGAGCTATACCTAGCATGTTTCCAGTTCCTGCAAAGGAAAGAATTCTTTCCAAGATGTGTTCAGTATGCTTGGAACAACCTGGGCTGTGAGGAAGAGTCAATACAGCCCGACTGCATCAATCTCATTCACAGATATGGCTTAGACAACCTGGATTTTGACAATTGTTTGTCCACTATTTCAACTGCTTGCAGGCAGGCATTGCTGCACTCCCCAAGAGGAGCAGTGATGTTGTGTTCCACGTGCACACCTTCTGTCTACACAGCTGAGTTCTAAAAATGACACTTTAAAATTCATGTTCCTTTTTTCCCTCCCTAATAATCAGCCCTGAATCGCCAAACCAGTTAGTTAAGCCAAATGTTTATTACACTTGAACAAAAAACCCCCCAAAAAACAAAAACAACCAAACCACACTGCTTCCCTTTAGAGGCAGTAATATATTAGCATCTGAACCAAGCTGTCCTCAGGATATAATTTCATTAAGCATCTCTTCCTCATTTATTGTAGTAGCTTAATCTGCCTTAGCTCTTGTTACAGCTTGTTCAAACTGTTCTCAGATTTTTTTCTACCTAACACTTTTTACACTGGCTGTAGAATACTCTTTTCATGACATGCTGTGCTAGGAGCTGCTGGTGATCACTTCCAGGGCTGTCACTGACACTGTTTTCAGCAATTCTCATAACAGCACTTCCCTTTAGAGGGAGCTGATCAAAAGCTGCTAGAAAAGGACCTTTGTCTCTTGCATATCCTGTTAACAGGGCATTGGAGTGGTGTCTCCATGCAGCACAACTGCCAGCTTTGAACCAAAACACCTGTTTATGACTTGCCAAGACAGTAACTCCTTGAAGCATCCTCTCCCAGACTTTCCAGTGCAAACCTCTGCTACAATGAAATGATGATATCTGGGATAATGACTACAAAATAATAACCTCTGTGAAATACTGAAAGACTGAGCCATTAAGTAACTGTATCAACTTCTGCTGTATCTACTTACCACAATCAAGTAAACTGCCCTAAAGGCTCTATTTTCAAAGCATGGAATTTGTCACACGACAATTAGTGACAAAGTGCTCACCATCACTTGCTCAATGGGATAGGACAATTCAACCCATTCCACTCAAACAAGCACTTTCAGCATTCTGTTCCAAAAGTCATTACACTCATTTCTGTAGCAAAGATGGTAAGTACTGTCTACAGAAGAGCATCTTTCTTACTTGGAACCACTCTGTTAAAAAAAAAA
>VWYP01011399.1:323036-344505 GCA_013400435.1 Pycnonotus jocosus
AAAAAAAAAATCAATGTCCATGATGGAAAATGAAAGCATTTGGCAAACTGAAGCATCAACCACGTAAAACTTTTGTTATCCAGACATGTCCAGGCTGAAAAGGCCCAAGATGTCATTGACTATGAAATATGAATTATTTTTAAAAATCCAGATGCTAAAAATAAGCTGCTTTGAAAAAAAAGGGCATTTTGAATGCGAGAAATCAATTTAATGCAATGTGAAGCAGAACACACACTTCAGTATTTTTTCAGGAAAACATTCATGAGCATTACCTTTTCTAATAGGGCTTAGTGTATTTTGAAGTCTACATAAGAAAAAGCCCCGTAAACTAAAGATTGATTTTCAAAGGATAACATATATGTCTTCTACAGCTTCAACAAAAAGCTGGTAGTTCAGCTCTCTTTTTACTTTGAAGGAAATTATTTTGCAACTTATTAGATGCTAAGGTCTGTCCTTGGAATCAGAAGGAAAAAAAAACATGTCCAGTCCAAGTAAATGCATTTTACTAAAAGTACAAATACTCTATGAGTAACCCTACATACCTTTGCTAATTTGAATCTGTACGTCTATGTATGCTCATTTTGAGCTTTTTTTTTTCTTTCAACAGTGGTAAGTGCCATTTAAGTTAAAATCATATCTGAAAGTGTTTCTATCCCTGAGCAATAACCAACAGGAACATCTTCCTGTGCATTTTTAATTTTTCTGGCACAAGATGTATTCTCACATCTGTGAGGACTGATTTGGAATCACTACTCTTGGAAGAGAGATTCTTTTATTTATTTCTTCAAAATGATTCCCTGAAGAGTTAGAGAGGCTTCAGAGCCACAAATGGGATAACCCAACAAAACCCCAACCTGTGCCAAGGGACAGGGGGAATAGTTTTAACACCACAATGCAATCTCCAGAGCCCAGGGAACTGTAACCAGCCTGGGGACTTTTACTGATTACAGTCCAAGGCAGCTTTTTAATTTCCTCCCTGGAAGCCACTGATACACATTTAACAGTCTCAATGGAGTTACCTGTAGATTTCTACGTCTTGCTAAGAAACAGTCACTAGGAGAGGAAGGATGGAATTACAGCTAAGGAAATACACGTACAATTCCTGGTTTGGTCACCTGAGTCTGCATGACCTTGATCAAGTTATTTAAGTTCTCTGTAACTCTTAGCCCTGAGCAATTAAGCAAAATAGTAACATTTCTAACATCATAGGGTAAAAATTTTAGGTAATGCTAAAAGGTAAGGAGAAAAACTTAAAGGACTGTTGTTCCAAAGACATGGGGAATAAGCCAACAGCTCCCAAATCTCTCAAGATAAGGATAAATGGTGGCATTGCTGGCTACCTGTAGAAAACAGTATAAAGACATTTGAGAAAAATTACAGGTTCCTATGAACTGAAGAGAAATGAACACTGAAGTAGAGAATTTAAAGCTCATACTTTTGGATTAAGACAAGTTCTCTCTAGACCTCAGTCCAACACACTAGGATATAAACTTTTAAACCATTTAGGTTTCTAGATGGCAGAAAAATTATTTGGTTAATTAGTTCTTGCCCTACAGAATCAGCACTCATATGAAGCAACTGATGGATTTTATTGTGGTAACTGATCTGTCTGACCAAAGTAAGACTTCTTTTTTTCCTTAGTACAAGGATGATTGTGCAATGTAGAATATTAGGGAATATGAAGCTATCTTATTTGTACATGCAGTATTCATGTGCAATTCAATATCTCCCTATATATTTATACATATATCTATATGTACTGAGCAGCAACTGCTGCTGCTGCCTATGGCAGCACTGAAGAAAGCCAAGACTGAAGATTTATGTTCTTTAAATATTTGCTTAATTCTCCTGAAGAGAGACTTTTTTCCCATTATTCGACTTGATGATTTAAAATAAAAGCAATACTACCTCTGCACTTTGAGTTAGTGAATGTTATAAATAGTTTATAGAGCCTAAGAATGGCTGCTCCCTTTGAGCCAACAAAGAATGAATGTTAACACTGGTGTGAGATCACAGGCAATGTCCAGAGCCATTACTTCATGCAGGTAAGAATTCCAAACTCACTTCACTGCTGCTTAGTTTTATTCTGGTGCAAAATTGCTGGCTTTATTCTAATCTAGGAGGAACAAAAAGATCTATTTGCACTGCACAGCTCTGCAAGGAGAACACATAAAAAGTCATGCAAGTTCAGTGTGAGGTAATGTATCTTAGTGACACTTGCATGACGTGTGTCATCTCTTTACATGACTGCTGGCACTAGTGGCTCTCCTCAAGCCAGGAGAACGTGCCACGTTCCTGCAGATGAAAGCCAAAGCTGGCCAGGGTCAGGAGCTTTCCCTTCACTCCTGTGAGCTGAGGAAGCTGACACTGAAACTTCCAAAAGGCTGCCGAGGACAGAGGAAGGAACAGTAGAAACTGCTGTGCTGGAAAATTACACTGCAACAGAATAAATCACAGCAGAGCCACAGGAGTTGCATTTTTCTCATTCCCTTTTTTGCTAAGAGAACGAGACAGAGCTTGGCCCAAGAGAGAGACTCCAGACAGACTCCTCTATCTAAATATGAAGACTAACAGGTTAAAACTCCCTTGTTCTAAGATGTGAGAAGTTGCTGTTCTTTCTTCAAAACTGACTTTATTTGTTTGGAGACAATTTTCCCAACTGCTTTTGGAACTAATACTTAACACAGAACTATTTATACTGCTCTAAATCCTTGGCTTACAATGCCTGTTTCCTTTTTGAACTACCTTCACTGCAAAAGGAACATTGCACAAAGAATTCTTCCCCAGGAAAAGCAAAGCAGAAAGCACAAAAGATGCTACTTTTGCAAAAAATGCAGCATTCAGATAGGAGATTATAACTAGGTTTCTATTCCAAGTATTTCAATGCACAGTTAACCTTAGATGACTGTGCACAAACCTTTTAATTAGCATGTTATCTTTGGAGCAATTAATATCTTGTACCCCATATGTTATCTTCAAATTAAAACTTTCACTTGCTCAGCATTATTAATTAATCATTGTGAATCTGAGATGAAATAGACATCACTCAAGAGAATGTCAGTGTTTTTAGAATGTCACAGCCACTGACATTTCAGAACAATTATTTAGCTCTCTTCCAACAGCACAAAGCTATTGCCTTTAGCTTACACTGTCTTCATAGAACACACACAAACCCACGACATACATAAATTACATAAATTGTTTTACGTCTCCAAACAAATTTTATTGTTGCATTCTACAAAACATCTAACTACTGCAGTCAAGATAAATCTTAGCTAAAAATGCAAAAGTACATTTTTAAAAAATCCTTAATGATCCCTTCAATACAATCACGAATCTTCCCCTGTGTCAGGCCTGTGGTAGAGCATATAGCCAGTAGCAACAATTCAAAGTAAGAAGCAATATGACTATTTGACCCTGAAGATACCAATATAGATGAAGATCTTTTATAAGCCACCGTGCCAACCTGATTTACTGTGATGAATGAATAAATTCACAGCCTAATAGCTTGTCTCTATTCATTTGATTTGAGACATTAAAAGAGGAAATAATTTCAAGAGGTGAGTGTCCTTATAAGAGAGTTTAAAGTCTGGAATATTTAAATTTTTTTGTATCACGTATCACATTTAATAAAAGTAAATGCAAACCAGTGTAATGTGCCTGCTCTCCATTAACAAATAAAGCTATCTTTTATAACAATAAATTTCCTGTGCTTAAGCTAGCAATTGTCTTGGTCTGTTTGCAAGCAAATAAATCTTCATCTATACTGCACCAAAGGAAATTGGTATATTTCAAAGAAAACACAACAGGAATCAGTTGCAAAACATTGTGTTTTCTTTAATTGGCTTCAGCAATGAAGAGCATGACCTGTAAATATTTAGCAGACAAGATGAACATTTTCTTAGGGCTGCAGTTCATCTGAGTCTCAGTTTTCTTCCACAATCACTTTAACTTCAGACAGACTTAAACATGAAAATTTTCCACAGAAATAAACGTTCTGAGTCAAAGCACCTGTGGATTTAGGAAAAAGAATTTGCTCCTACTTCTTCCACCTTTATTCTACTATAATCATAAATGGAAACAAAAAATCTCAGTAGTGCCAAAAGACGGCTTATTGATTTATAATTATGCAGGATTGTGGTGAAACCTGCTGATATAGCACACCACATATACATTTATACCTCATCTATGCCAAAATATATTATGCACAGTTATAACATGCACAAAAGTGTAGAAATGCCTGCAGAGCCCAACACAACACAACAGCCAGGAACTGAGCTTCAGAGCACTACCAGGAGGTCCCTATAGATCATCATCATCATCATCTTCATCATCTCTACTTTCACAGAACAGGTCAGTGAGAGACAGGCACCACAAACAGTGCCCAAGGTCACACAGCCATGTGATAACTGAAATGTGACTGGAACACAAATGCCCTTTTCTTTTAACAAATACAGTGTTTCTTCACCTGTAGTAAAGGACAGAAACAGAACATGTATTATTTTAAGGGAATACACTTCCCAACTTGGGATAATCAGGTTTCATGAGTTTACTTAGAAAAATGTTGAACTCCATTTGGAAACATGAAATGAAAGAAGAACAGGACAAAACATTAATAAAAGAACCACCACAAATTTGATAAGGAGTGAGCTAGATTTATATCACATTCACATCAATGTAAGTGATTATTTTTAAAAGAGATACAATTGTTCAAGAATAAAGACTCACAAAAAGTTTTACCAAAATTAATATATTTTAAATTTCCTACCAAGAAACTAGATGGCTTTCACTAGATGTTCATAATAAAATGTAGAGGAATTATGATGGTAGTACTTTTAAATCAAATATAATCTCTATTTAAATGCATTTTCTTTTAAAAAGTCACTCTCTTCACACAATAAGCCCTGAGGAATACATTTCCTGCTGAAATTACTCCACATCTTTCATGGCCCGGGGAGAAATGGAAGTAGAATAGTCCAAATGAAGTTTTCTTCTCTTAAACCATCACTAGCAAAGCCCAGAGCCTGAAGGAAGATGGATAGAATATTTGTTTTTGCCCTGATACCTACCCACTGAGGGTTGGTTTGTCTTCTTTCAATGTTTAGTGAGAAAAATCAACATTTTTATGTGTCTCGGCCTTCAAAACTCCAAAGAATTGTATCATAAAATAACAGGAGCTTCATGAAACCCAAAGCAACACCAGTGTGCTCCTTTTCCTGGCACACCTATAAACTTTTCAATTCTAAGCCTAGTGAAACTATCACATACAATAATTTAAATCTAATCTTAAACAAACCAATGCTGAACTCTGGATGAATAATAGACATGACATGATATATTTTAACTTTATTTTTTCTTTATTTAATCTGCAACCATTATTCTGTATTTTCCTTTCCCAGGCCATGATGACCCTGATAAAGAAAATAAATTTACAGAACTTTGTAACAAACAGTTTTCAATTACCTTTAATAAATCTTTGGTGTAAATGTGAATAGCTACTTATGCAGATGAAAAGCATTAAATAATGAATTTAATGCTACTGAGCAAATGTCATTAACATTTTTTGAAGACTGGATGAACATTAGCTTTGTTGGTAAATGACATTTTGAATATTTAAGGTTTTATAAGGATGGTTCATTTCTTTATATGGCAACAAATCTTCAGACAGTACTTGTGTCTGGTTGTAGAAAACTACAATTGATATCTTTTCCATATATACTTAACCTCCTACAGATTTATTTGATTCTCAATAATTACTATTCTCTGGTAAGAGGCATATGTTATTACAGCACACTGCACTCCCACAAGCTGTCCACTCAGTGTATTTTAATAAATCTCTGCCAAAGCTGTATAAATTTGATCCTGTTTAAATTTAATAAGGATCAGAATATATCAAAGCACAGATTCCCATGAGAGAAATAGATATTTTGCATAGTTATTGAGTGCCCTATTCATAAATACAATGTGTAAGACCTAGACCATCAACCTTGAATTAAAAAGAAAAAGAGATTAATGTGTGCAAAGCCAGCTACTTCTTAAATAACTAGTGAAATTAGTGTTTAATAAAACATTTTCCCCATACAACTGTTAAAGACAGCAGCACTGCCACAGTTTTACTGTTATGGTTCTAATACACAACTATTGAATTTCTGCAGAATAGAAACTTGAGAGTACCTTCTCAATGCTTTTACAATGCTTCCATTGAAGATTTACCTACATAAGGACACAGATTCCTAAACATGGCACCAAAGGTTCTTCTTTGGGGCTGTGCTCCACTCTTTTCTATTCCTTGGGAGCACTGCTTTAGGCAGGAAGCAGATCAGCCACCAAAAGCCACAGCTACTGCAGAATCTGCACTACTTCAGGACAATGAGGAGCATAAACATGTATTTGCCATCCATTTCCTTCCATTTTCTGGAAGGATGTCTACAGGAGGAAGAAATTCTCAACGCTCTATTAATTCTAGGTACATTTACATTACATAAAATAGCCTACAAAATTTTATGTTCTATTAAGTGCTCATGTTTCAGAGCCTGCTGTGCCAAAATACCAGGACACAAAACCATGCAATTAGATGCTGATCTAGCAGCTTATGAAGAATTTTGAAGATCACTGTCATAAACACACATACAGCATGAATTCTGAATACATTTATATAATTGATTCTTCAGATTCTAGTGTTTTCTTTGAATTTGCTTTAAGGAAAAAACTGCTTGCATCTAAGGAGGAAAAAAACCCCAAACACCTAAACTGGATTTCCACTAACATAAGCAGAGACCAGACCTGATAGCTGCTGGCCACGGAAAGAATTCAACAATCTTTCAACTGGAAAATTGCCTCCCTCATCATCAGTTTCAATTAGCAGTTGTGTATATAACTATACATACAACCTACTACTTTCTAAATAACTCCACTTTCTTTTATCACCTTTGATGTTTACATGCTCACAGGTATGGGAAGGAAATCAGATTGTATTTATCCTGAATGAAAAATCATATTTCCAAAGTAAGAGCATGAAAGTCAAAAGATAAATCATTTTACATAGAGAAGAGCTCTTTCCCAAGAGGAAAAAAATATACTAAATCAATTTGCCATTGTTTTATAAGTCAGCTACTGAGAATAAAATTACAGACGGCTGAAATTAATGTGAGTTTTGCCATTGACTTCAATGAGCCAAAGATGTCCTCCTCAGTGTTTTACTATACACAGAAGCCTGATGTCAGAATTGGTACAGCTTTATGAAGTACTTTACAACATAATTCAATCCATCAAAGTGAAGACAATCATGCCATCACTCAATCATTGGTCCCATTCACATCTGTGGTAAGATTCATCCCTGTTTTCTTTTTCCCTTATCATCAGATGAGTGCTGGAGCTGGGAAACACCTCAGCCACATTTGTCAGTAATATTCCTTTACCACCATCAATGTTGTGGTGAAAGTGTAGGTATAAAAATGAAGCTAAAAATTCAAACTACACCAATTGAAATGTGTGGAAGCCACAACACAGGAAATGTAGCCTTGCCAGAACATTGTCATCAAAATCACAGCACTTAAAGCACAATTACTTTGAACTGAGATCAAACAGTATCATGATATAACTATATAACTATTGATCCTGGGTAAACACATCTCTAGGCCTTCTCTGTACCACTTGTATCACAGGTCTTTGTTTCCAAGAATTTTTGAAAATTCTAGAAAATACTGTTGGTTCCACTCATTTAAGCACTAAGTGTTTAAATATAAAGATACTGAGTTAAAAGTATGGTGACTTAATTTCCTTACTTTTACAGGTTTGGGTCTTTCAACTTTAATGCTATTTCAACACAGGGCCTTGTGTTTATTATGGAGATATTCTGTTGTATTTCCCTTTTCTCAGTTCATGAAGTTTTCAATATAACAAGAAAAAACACAGCTCAAATTCTTATTTTGAAAACCATATTGTCATTTTTATTCAGCCTGTATTTTAATATAGCATCAATATTTAACTACTTCATTAAATGAAGTGTGACTTTTATAGTGAAAATGTCAGTCTTTGCAGTTCATTAAATTCATTTAAAGTATAGCTGCTTGATTTTTTTTTTCCTGAAGGAATAAAGGAATATTAACTGAAGGCATAAACTTAGCATTAGCATGTACTTTTTTCTTCAAATTAACATTCAAGATTTGCAACAGTCTTTACAAATTTAAGAGATTGTTTGTATCCTTTTGCATTATCCTTATTTTTATAATAGATGTCACTTTTATAGCGCATACAACTCTTTGTCACAGTTGGATATGACCAGTAGGATGTCGCAGAGGATATTAACACGTCACGTGCTGTTATGAATCTGTAGAATCCTTCAAGTAATATTAAAAATACATTATTTTTAACTGTGGCATCTGGAAAAATAAACTGTATATGATGTAAAATGTAATAACTCTTGGAATCCAACAGGGTTTATGAGTTCTCTTTTTCTGTTTCATAAAACATTCTTTGATGAGTATCCTTTTCCTTTCAAGGAGGGTTTCCATTAACTAATACAAAAGAACACAGGGAAAGCACCATTTCCACAAAGGCAGCACCAGGTTTTTGCCATATGTAAGAAGTCCTGGTTCATATTCTCTAGGGTATGTGGTTTCTGTGACTAATGTCTCTAAAACTAGAAAAGCTAATTACTTCTGATTAATGAATTGATGTGATTACAAAATATTTTCATAAGAATAAAAAAGTTTCTTTGAAATGTACTAAGAACTAAAGGTGGTGACACTTTCTTTTCAACCTGTTGCTCCTTTCAACGTTTGGAGCAGGTGTTAATGACAGTGAAATCTCAGGTTTTGGAAGACAATCATGAGTTATTTTCCATTTCAGTGTTGAGGTCCTGCCCTTTCCCGCCCTGACAAAGCAATTTGATTAGGCCACTCTCTTGTAGTAATGATGTGAATCACTACCATGATGATCCTCACACCTCCAATTCTCAGACTCCACTACCCAGTCAAGGCTTAATTTATCACAACACAGGTGATGACTGGGGAAGGGGTTTGGGCATGTGACATTTTAAAGGGCTTCACTGTCATAACTGTAACATCCATCCTCTGAAAATCAGATCCTTTTCAAGAAAGTGCCTTAAATGTGAAATCCAAAACACCATTCATCCATCAAATCCTTTTCTAGTGTCTTAAATGTGAAATCCAAAACACCATTCATCCATCAAATCCTTTTCTAGTGTCTTAAATGTGAAATCCAAAACACCCTACAACACATGAACATTTTGGGTACTATTACATACCATAAAGTTTTAGGTTGGAACCAGGTCTTTGAAAAGTATCAAATTATCCAATATATGATTTTAAATTTCACCACATGCCCCACTCCTCTCACACATGAGCACTTTTGTCAGTTCTTGCAACCAGCAACTGGCATCAAACTACAGAGGAAGAAGAAATGCAGAATTCAGTAATTAACATCTACTAAAGTTAAAAGCTGCTTTCAAAAACCTTCTTCCAAGAATGCTGTGCACAATAAAGTTTTATTTTCTAGGAAAACTACTTTACATCTCCAAATCTGTGCTGCTACTGTGATTTGCTTTTCTGTGTATCAAAAGCAACAGGGTTTCTAGGAAATTCTGATGTTTGAATTACCTTCCTTTGGATGAATTTCTCTAAAGAGTACTATAGAGAATAAAAACTAAATTATCATGTGGATGGAATTCTGAAGAAGGAAAGAAGAAACTCTAAAACTTAATTATAGAAGCAACAGCCAAGTCACATACATGAAAAGCTAACGGGTAGCAGTGACACCTATTCCAGATTGGAGTTTCAAAGAAAGTCTTTACACCCTTATTTTCCACACTGTAACAGCTGCCAAACCAAACTGATGGGCTCCATTTTAGAAATCCCTTACAGCAAGGTGACATGGAGCTAAAGAAAAATCATTTGTTTTAGGATGTCCTGAGTTTATATGCAAAGGCAGAGGGATCCAGACAGCTGTGTTAAATCACCATGGTCTGGCAGGTCACAGCGACCAGCTCACTCCCACTGGAGGGCAAACTCCTCCCCAGCAGAGCAGAGATGGTTATCCTGGATGGGGAACAAGTGCTTATTCTCCCACTGCAGGCCTGCCAGGCAAAGGCTGAGGCAATGCCACCCTTCCAGAACTGATTTTCTACAACACTGCAAGGAGGATCAAATTGATCCTTGCTGCCTGTTCACTGTGTGCAGCCCTAGGAAGGAACATCAGGAGATCTCTAATCCAACCTCTGTTTAAAGTGCAAGCCACACCACGCTGAGAAATTTCTTGCTTGGGGCTTTTCTTCAGTCAGGTCTTAAGAACCATCAAGCATTTCAGGCAATCTCTTCCAATACTCTGTTATCCTCACCAGTGGGTTTTTTTTCTCTTTATACCCAGTCTGAAACTCCCATTTCGCATTTGTGCCTGTTACTGCTCAACCTCCAACCATGAGCCCTTGTGTAGAGCCTGGCTCATCTCCTCACAAGCACAGGGGATGCTGTCAAGTCCCTTGAAGTCTTTTCTCCTCCAGGCTGGTCAAGCCCTGGTCCCTGAGCCTCTGGTCACACAGGGTAAGTGTGTCAGGTACTGATCCCTGTGCAGGCTCTCATTCCAGGTTTTTATGTTTCAATCCACCAGGACCCGCTGGTCCTTGCCAAGAGATTTGCTTCCCTGGCAGTCAAACCCCAGCCTGTATCTCCCAAACCAGTACACCAAAATCAGTGTTTGACACATTAGGCCAAGGAGAAATGTGTTGTCATCAAGCTTCAGGGGCCTGGGATGCTACAAAAGCCCCATGTATTCCCTTTCCTAAAGTCCACTTAACAGGAAAAATAATCTTTCTTTCACCCAGATAAAATACTTCATTACCCATTCTGAGTCACAATCATAAATAAATAAAATCCCACTGTTAGTACTTAGCAGCCAAAGTAGGAAGAATAATTACTTTGTACAACTGAGGCTTTGAAGAAAACTTTTACATCAACTACAGTCGCCTGCTTTAAAGTTTAACTTTCAACTATTTTAACGTATTCTTCAAATAAAGACAAAACTAGAATTTTCCTGGAAAAAATCTATATTGGTTTTTAATCACACTTTAACGGTACAAAATTAATATACTTGTCTTGGGACACATTAAGAAGTAGCAGCAATGAAATTTGACAATAAGATTTTTGCAATTAAACTGCCTTATAACCAAGCAGCACATCTTCACTGCACATTTCAGAGCTCAGTAATTCCCACAAAATCATGCTGCAAATGCAAATGATCACATACCTAAACATGAGGCTGCCAGTGTTCAGAAGGAGCCATCTAATTCTTAAAACTTCAGAACTAGCAGATATTGTTAATTTTTTCTGAACTTCTGAGATTAATCTACAGATTTTTTGAGTCTGAAACTCCAAACCAGTTCAATGATCACTTCCAGAAACATCAGTGTGTCATGTCCAGTGCTATGAATGAGAGGCTTTCAAAGAGATCTGTGATCTACCAGGTCTTTGTGCCACACAACACTTGGGCCCTCACTGTTGGAAACAGTAACTAAACTGATTCCACTCCAGTTGAAGAATTCTCAAGATATCATTTGCTGACATACAACTTCTGCAGCTTTACCTGTATTTCAGATGATTTTTTCAAAGAAAATTACTTGGATGAAGTTTCAATTTTACATACTCCAACCAGAGGACCATTTCAAGAAACCAAGAGATAATCTTTGTTGAAAATTAAAAAATACACTGCCCACATTTTTTTATCATGTAACAGGCCTGGAAAAGGACACATGGGGAAAAAATAATTACATCAGTTAGAAAGACATGATGTTAATATTAGAGAGTTTCCTAAAAGAGTAGATAAGTAAGTATGCAGCTTTTTTATTATATAATTAATATAATTCATTAATATGATAATTAATTCATTAATTATTTGATATAATTAATTAATATAATTCAAATGACCACCACAGGATCCAGTACAAATCGTATTTCCTGGGAATGCTGTGTTCTCAAAAATTGAGGCAGCTACCAGCTAGCAGAGCATGGAGGTGAGGAAGCAGATGATTACCTGATGTGCACTTGCAAAACACCCACATCAAGACAAACCATCCAATGATTTAATACCACACTTCTGGAGATTGTCAAGGTTCCAGATGTGGATTGTTCCACCACCTCAGATGCTTAAAGGCCTTTCCCTCCCTCCCTCCTCATCATCACCAAGGAAAAACTCACCACTTCTGAAGGAAGAACTGAATGGTCTCTCCACATTCACTAAGAGATATTAGATAACTATCCACCATCTATAAATCTCATTTCTAATTGTTTTCCACTATAAAATTAGACTTTGGACATGAATTTTCTTCACTAGCTGTTATGCAATACTCCAAAGCTGTTATTAAGTGTGTAAGTAACTATCACATCTGTGATTGCCTTGTGTAGAATCTCACAGACTCACTCTAAGACTCAGAGTGCATAACACAAATTCAATATCACATATTTAGGAATGTAAAAATGAAACTTAAAAGAACAACATTAAACGGGATTAAAAGCACAGCCAGCCCCATGGCCTGTGTTTCACCCAACCAGATGACATTTAGCATCAACCCTGAGCTTTAAAAGTGATTATTGCTCCTTCCCTATGCCAAGGCTGCCTGAGCAGCTCAGCCCTCTGGAGAGAAAGGCTTTCCTCTCATTCTCAGTCTAAGCTCATGGCCAGTGTTTATACAGCCATGCTTGGAACAACACTGTTTTCTTTCTCAGCCTGCTCTTTCCATTATTACTGTTAGGTCATAGATCCTGTCCCTTATGTCTTCTTCTCCTAAGAAAAAGAAATTCTCCAGTATAAGGTACTTATAAAAAAAAAAGCTAAACTTTTCTGCCAGACCTGCAATTTTGTGTGTCAGTCCTTTCACGCTTCAGATATGAAGATTATCTACACCTCCTCAGCTGCATGTAGCATTTTCCTTCATTTTTGTTTGGTATCTCAGCCAGAGAAAACATAATAATCCTTCATTTATTTAGTAAAAGTACAGACAAAATGAATGAGAGCAATGTGTTTCTTCTGGTAAAGATGAGAGTCCCAGCAGAAGTGGTGTTTTCCACCAGCCAGAGTTAACACCAGCACTACAGCCTGTCCTCACACCATGAATCAGCACTGATTCCTTTGTCTCCTCAGCAGGTACAAAGGATTGGCTTTATCCTTTTAGGAAAGGAATGGTTCAAGGCCCAAGAAACTACTATTTCAAAATGCATCCTCTGAGCTGATTTTTTCCCAGTAAGTTTATGAAGCTCAATTCAAAAGCAGATACAACTCTCTTGTTCAAATAGAGTATATTCCCATGTGTAAGAGCAGGATTGCACCCTTTCCTTTGAATCCACAGAAGATTTCCTTACAAAGTGAGGATGAGGAGAAAAAAAAGCTGAATATGTTTTAAATCAGTTCTTACATGAAGTTCAGTTTGTCTCACTGATTGATTATTTTTTAAGATAAACATAAATCAGCTTCACAGGGAAAACTTCAGTAGCTGGGATCAATAAGCAACTGGCCTTGCTCTAGCATACATACTGAGATTCATCATCTAAAATCTTCTTATTTCTTATTTCTGCATTCAAAGATCCCTGGATACTTGAGTTTTGGGGGAAAAGGTTGCAGATAGAAGCTCCTTTGCTTGGGTACCAAAAACAAACTGAGCAGGGAAACAAAGACAAACCTGCCTCTCTTTTGACCAAACGAGAAGCAAAAATCAGTTCTTTAAAATGTAGGGAATTTTTTAAATGGGAATAACATGTATTTGCACCCCATTATACTCCTGCTTCTCACCAACAAAAGAAAGAAGTTTAAGAACTCACAGAGACTGAAAACACTTGATCCTCAAACTGTAAATATTTAGCTGTGCTCCCAAGCCGCTATTGCCTCTTTCTCCCCAAGGTGTTTCACATCCCTTTTTCTGTCCTTTTAAATCAACAAATGGCCATTTCCTTTGGCAACAGATAATACAAAGACTGCTTCCTACCACAGAAGTATGGATGACAAAGCAAAACTCTAAGAATGAGCAAAAGAAGAATTGCAAAAAAAATGAAAAAGAAGATCAAACATTTCTCACTGTTAAAATTCTTTGTCAGATTGGTGGTGCATTGGTTGTACTCACTGTAGCTGCAAAGTATCAATCTGATTTAATGAGTCTGAAGGTCCAGAATAACTCTTCTCCATGGATATTGTTCCTTCTTTTACTTTCACATTTATTTTAAAAGAAAAAGGGATAAATATGGGGGAGCAGAAAGCAAAATGTGTCCTTTATATCAGGTCTCACCCACGCAGAGAATAAATGAAACTCAGAAGATCTACAAATGCTTTATTTAGTCTAACAGTATATGGATAGATACTTATATTATTAGGATTTCCAGACTCTATCCTTTCATATGCATTTAAAATACTCCATTGACGTCATGGTATTTTAATGGAGTCCTTTTTGAGTCACAGAAACATTCAGAACGAGGCATAACAACAGTGTTCACCTGCAGTTAGTTATAATGAATCGAGCTTTTTATCACTGTCTCTCACTTATGCCTCATGATGGAATAACCTTAAAAGCTTCTCTTTAGAAATAATTCTGCATAAACACACAAGTGACATGGAATACGATGCAGAGTGCACTATAATGGAAGTCAGTTAGTTAGCAATCCAAAAGTTACAAGCCATCATGAGGAGCCCCATGATCTCCATGAAGAGGTTTGTATCTTAATGCAGGTATTCTGTGCAGGAGCAAAGTGCCCCTCCCCACATTTTCCAAGCAGTGGAACTGTGCTAGAACTGGCACAGACCAATACACACTGTTTGAGCTTTAAAAATGTGTGACTGTCCAAGAGTCACGTTTTCAATTTCACATTTATTAGTTACATGTATTACAAGCAATAGTTGCCAATTTTCTTCACAAAACCCAACACAAACCTCAAAAAAAAAAAAAGAAAAAAAGAAAAAAAAAAGAAAAAGTCCTTTAATATGTTATCAAGTGAAGAATCAGGATTCTTTTCTGTTATGTAAACTCTCCACCAGACTATTAACAGAAGGGCAAATTCTGAGGCCTCCCTTGAAAAATTGCTATTTACTAGAGACAAGAATACAGGAGATAGGCAGCATACTCCTATGATGTGTTATCACCAGCAATATACTTGTGCTGATAGAAGTCAAAGCCAATCTTCACCATCCCTGCTCAAACACTTTCTAGCAGAGAAGACAGGAAAAGGCTGCTATCCTATCACAAGTTGTTTGCCAACGAAATTTAGAAAAACAGTTTGCTACTTAAACTGGGCAACCTATAGCTGCAGACTGAGGCAAAATAAACACAGAAGCTCACACTACCATTCTATAGCTGTTTGTTGTGAAGAATTACAAGTAGAAGAGCAAGACTGATCTCTAAGCTGCACACTGGCCATACCACACATCTGTGTATGCCCAACACTGAAGTGCTGTTTGTTTGGCTGCTTGAGTAGGTATTTAATGAATATATTTTCCTTTCATATGATCTCTGATTAATCGCTCTGAGTCATATTTAGCCCTAGATTACACTGCCTGTCTTTCACCTCAGTCAGTCTGAGCTGCACATAGATTCTGTCCCAGTTGTGGGTGGCTCCAAGAACGTCAGGTTTTTGGTATGTGCCATCAGCCAGGCAGCCCAAGTTGGAGCAGGCAGCAGAGCCAAGGGGAGATGAGAAAGCCTCCCCAGGAATGTGCAGAGGCACAGCACACTCCAAGAGCCCTCTGACAGCAAAGGCACCCACAGAGCTGATTCTGAAAGGGAGGATCTCAGAGCAAGGCATTGTGTCCATCAGGCAGGACAGGGAGAGCAAGGGCACTGCACACTGCACTGCAGCCACTGACACACAGGGACACACAGGGACACACAGGGACACACAGGGACACACAGGGACACACACAGGGACAGCTGACTCTGAGTGCTGGAGCACAACCAGCTGACACAACCACCAGGACTGAGTCTGCACACACAGAGGGCTTGTCACATCCTTGAAACAACAATTACAAGAAGCCATACAATACCCAGTGCGCCTTACAAGCACCATCCAAGACCCCAGCACAGAGCTATTATGTCAAGAGAGGCTTAGATGAAGGTATGAGAACGAAACAAAGGCACTTCTGCTCTGTCATAAACAGCAGGTAGATCTCTATCATGGAAGCAGTGATGCAAGCCACTGTTTAGGAAGCCTGGCTGCCCTGTGTGACATAACATCTGATTTACCACTCCACATGCTCTCCTTGGGTCTCAGCTGCACCACCACACGAGCATAAAGATAGCTCTAAGTAGGTTTTAAAAACGTCAGGAGGAAAGGACAGCAGAAGCATCTGCTAAATCCTTTTATTTAACAATATCCCGAAATTGCAAATTATTTGGCAGAACAAAATAAATTGATACAAATTACTTCATCTTATCATTTGCAATACAGCAATTGGACGCTCTCATAAAACCACAAACAGAAAGTCATATAGGCATAAACATATTATTTACTCTCATGACTGCTCTGTAGTGCAAATCTATAGTAAGCTCTTGTGTTTGCACCTCACAGTGCATTTACATCAATGGTTTGTCCACTGTAGTTTTGAGAACAGTCTTGTTTTCACTTGAAGTTCTGCTGTGAAAAAGAGCAGAGAATTCATCATAAAATTCTGGGGTTTTTACCACATGTATCGAATAGGCTTTTTTAAATGCTAAGTATACTACATATTTCAAACTGTATCAAGCAAAATAGCAGCAGGAAAAAAGAACCATGCTGGGTTGTGGTAGGAAACCACAACTACCAAGTTTTCTGCTACAACAGATCAATAGCACAATATGCCCGTATTTACATGGCCACCACCTATTATCATCATCATTTCAGCCACATGCTTTCCAGGAACCCACAAAAGCAACAGCATTGACTTACTAAAGCAAACAAAATGATTGTTTTTCCATGCCTAATAAAATTCCTCTCTATTTAAAGAATGTAAATAGAGAACTGTTAATCCCCTATCAGGTAAACAGTTTACTGATAAAAATACAGTTTTAAAAAGCATTTTATTAAGGACAAATTTTATTAATAACAAATACTGAAATACAGTATCCTAAATCATTCAAAATTCAACTATTTGTATAAGCCTTACAACCATAAAGGGAGTAGCATAAAAAGAACAGTAGATAAATATGATCTGCTCTGAAAATAAGCTACTCCAACATTCAGCAATTGATTTCTGCATGGTTTTTAGCACCATTTTCATATCAAAATTAGACAGTTAATCAATATTGAGGTGTTTAAATATGTCCTGAACCTACAAACCTTTATATAATTCAGTGACTTTGAACACAGGCGTTGTCCCATTGGGATAGAAAGGATGATTCATAAAGCTCATGTTGTTTCCTTGCAAAAAACAGACAAAACCCCCACAGCAACAACAACAAAAATAAACAAATAAACAAAGTCTCACCTCAAAACAAACAAAACCCCCAGACTTGATTAATTTGGATGTCTACATCTATTTATATTTTAGGTCCCTATCTAATTTCTCTAATATTAACTGTTTAGAGAATTACAATAGTAACTATAACCACTTGGAATGCCAAACCCAGCAGAGTTTCTCTTGACAAAATTTATTAAGGAAATCCAATGGAGAGATGAAGGCACCTTGCCTCAAGTGACCTCAACCATCCTCATGTGGACTTCATTTTCCACAAATCCTACCATTTATGTATTTCCAACCTTTTGTTAGGTTGCCCAGTTGATCAGAACTCTTCAGAAAATCCAAATGTAAATGTATCTGTCTGAGAAATGTTCTGCTTTACCATAATGGTTTAACATACCCATCACTTACAGACATGGTAAAGCAGATGAGGAAAGCAAGGAGATCTCTGTGCTGCTGCCTCTGCAGCTCTCACCCCAGCCAGGAGCTGAGACCTCTGATCCCTTATTTCAGAGGTTACCAGTCCAAGTCCTGGCATTTCATCCCAAAACACTCTCTGCTTTTAACCTATGTCACAACCCACTCTTTTCCATGTTAGTCTCAGTTCTCACAAGTCTTTGGCCAGGAATGATAATATGTGGCTCCAGTGACCCAGACAGTAAGAAGGGCTGTTACTTTAAAACAGTGGAAATAAAACTTGGAATTGATAAAAATTTCTCTCATGAAATACCAAGGTTGGGCCTGATCTAATGCACGTGTAAGTAAGTGAAAGATGCCCACACTGGATGGGTCTTCTATGGATGTAAAAGGGATACTTTCAATTTGCAGTTTTTGAGAATGCACTGCTTTGCTTTTCCCTCTTGATATGGAGCTTTTCAACCAAATGTGGCTGGTGAGCAAACTAGTCATGCAGGAATAAACAGCACCCACTGATGCCAAGAGCTGGAACATGAACTATACGAACAAACTGAAAACTAGATGAACTGTTTGCTTAAAACAATTTTTATTTTCAATAATAAACTAACATTGTCTAGTTTCAGTAGCACACCTTTTCCAACACAATTCAGTCTGCAGCACTGGTTAATCACACTTCCAGCACTATGCTCACAAGACTCAGTTATTTTTAATGTGATGAAAATAATATTTTCAGCTAATCTGCCCATTACTGTGAAGTCAATGAAGAAGGTCATGAAAATATGTGTTTGGATATTCAAGGTACCCATGGCAGAAGCAGCTATGTAATGACAGTCTCCCCTTTTGGTTTTAATAATTCAGCTGCCCTATAATGCCTGTGATCTTCAATGCATTGTGTCAGGTATAAACAGAGAGAATACATTCAAAACAGGATTTGGACTGTTTTGACACATGCTAACATGCAGTGGAAAAGATGTGAAATAGAAATCTTGTTACAAAAATAAATAATGAATAACATGGCAGCAAGCATGATCTCATCTAAGTCTTCATCTGAACAGAGCACAGAGGCAAAGACCAGGAGGCACTTGTGTGACATTGTTATCTAAAGTCCTGATTAGATTTTCACCTCAGAGTTCTCAATTTTGGTAGCAATCATTGCGAAGATACTATGGTGACTGGCACTCTATAAATACATCACACAGACAGGTAACAGTACAGAACACAGCTATCAGATAAGAGTGTGAAGCATTTGAAAATTCAACCCTGCCATTAGGTCTGTATAACAGCACTCAATTTTACGGCAGTAGAAATGTGATTACAGATAAAAAGGTGGGATTAGTGCTGTACAAATTCTTCTCCTCTTAAATTTGATCATCATCAGTCAATAGCATTACTTAGGTTTAGAAGGGAATATCAGAATTCAACAAATATATAGGCATGTATTAACTGTAAATGTAATAAAAGCTGCAGCACAAACCACAGGTCACAGTTTGACTGGCCTCACTTTGTCAGACAGAGCACAAAAATGCAACAAATGAACCACACAACTGAGAGCGTCCTCTTGAGTATCTAAAGAATAGAGGCTGGTATTTCCTGTGCTCCTAGTTTAGATTTTATTACAAAATTGTGATAATTCATTATTAGGTTGGGCTGGACTGGGTACCTGTCTGTGAAGCACAACATGGTGTGCTATGGGTGGCACCATGGGAATGAGGTTCTTGCCATCCCAGTGGATTTGGTCAATGTTCCCTCATTCCAAAGCCAAAGGTGTATAGTGGGTCTCCATGTCCATGGCTCATACACCCCAGAGTTGTGACTGCTACAAAATATCATTATCTTAAAACCTCCACCCACTAGTAATTTCCACACATACCTTAATTATTTTAAGTATCTCTTAAGCATTAAATTCAAACTCTTTATGTATTACTGTACATTATTGCAAGCATCTTACTGGTATGGTTGTAACCCACTTTAACAAAAACATCTAAAAAAACAGTTCTAAAAATTTACTTCTACCAAGTGTATTTTGTATACAAGCAACTCTCAACCAACAAATGGTACATTCAGTATAGGAGCTGAATAATAACAGATAATGATCTGAGCTACAGAAAAATTGTACACCGCACAATCCAATCAGTGTCCCCACTACAAGTGCTCATTCTGAGCACCACAGGTTCTTGCCCAGTTGTGGCATCCAGGGGTTTCCTGTTTCACAGCCAGCTCTTCAGCTACATCAGAAAACCTCAGGGATGACTGTGTCTGCAAAACAGCATAATGAAAGGCGGGGTGATGATACAAATTATAATTTCCATTCTGGTGGATGTACTCATACAACCATTTCACTTCCTCTTCCAGGGACTAGGAATTATATATCCAACAATTTTAGTGCTAGACTAGACAGACAAATATTTTGAGAACTTTTTTGCTCTCTAGCAGTAGTTGCCTACGTAATCCTCAGGTTTGGAGGTACCCAAGGGAGGGGCTGGCTGTTCTGGGAAAGAAGCAGTTCAGCACACTTGCCACATATGCCAGGAGATCAGTGGAAAATACTGGTCATAAAATGTCATTTACTGAGTTGATGTTGCAACAGAAAGTTCCCAGTCCCCTGCCTGAACTGTCTCCAAAAAGACCTGTATTTGTGTTTCTGCTACATATCTCTGCTTTTCAGGAGTTCCCTGGTGCTTTGTGGCCCTCTCCCATCAGCTGGGGCCATCTCTGCCATGGCTAGGCTGTGGATACACACAGCCACAGCACAGAGCAGCTGAGGCTGCCCCATCTGCACCACAGCAGAGCCCAGATGTAAACGAGCATATTTGCAGGGCAGCTGATGACTGAGCACTGAGCTTTCTATCTTAGCAACATACATGCACCCATTGTCTCTCACCATCTGCTGCAGGAGAGGAAAACCTATGCATACAGAGCCACACTAAATTTGCAAGAAGAGTAGTTTTAAATTATTTGCATAACTGTAATCCACTTTTCCCTAACACATACTAATAGGAATGACTTAGAGCCCCAGTTTAGCTACTACTAAACTACTGCTGTCTTTGCTTTACCTCTGGAAGAACAAGATAAACTTCCTGAGCTTCCTTTGTAAAATTAAAAATAATTCATCCAAAAAACATCAAGCTCTGACAATCTCATATGTACAGTAGTGCCTAAATTAAGGTATGTATGTTTGAAATTTGTATCCTTCAAGGACAATCTGTGTAGTAGAGATAAACATTATAAAATGCAGGAAGCTAAGTAATGAAGTAAGGATTCTGGAATTTAATATGGTAACTCAAGCACTGAGCTGTATGTATTCAGGTTTTGGAGTTTTCACGTTTTACAAATGGCATTATAAGAATTACAGTTCCATATATATATATATATATATATATATATGCCAGGATGAATACTAGTTCCCTAAATATTTTTAGTACAAGACATATAATTTACTCAATAAGTGAAAAAGTTTGTTTAGAAAAAGATACTCAACTGTACTGAATGTCCAAAATCATTCTCCATCTGCAGAACCATAAAAGGGCTCAAAACAGAAGCAGAATGTTTTACAACAGCTGGTCCCTTTCAACTTTCTGTAATTTTTATAGCTCCTTTTTGGTGATTTTTTTTTTTTTTTTTTTTTTTT
>VWYP01011399.1:352198-408183 GCA_013400435.1 Pycnonotus jocosus
TTTTTTTTTTTTTTCTTTTTTCCATACCAGGCCAAACTTTGTATCCTTAAAGCCTTTGCAAAGGCTGTGTCAGTTCAATAACAAGGAAATAGTATCTGAGGAGCAGTAGAAAAGGCACTGGAGGATTTACTCCAGCAAACCACAGGGTCAGGAAGGAACCTCAAGAGGTAAGAGCAAATGGGCCAGATCTCTTTAACATCCAAATTCTCAAGTAGGCAGCCAAGTCCTCCACAAGCACTACACCTCAGCAAAGCCCCTGGCCCTGGCTGCACAGTTCTCTCCCACTGGCAAAGACAGCAAGCCTGAGAGAGGCAGAGAAATGAGGGAGAAGGGATGGAACGAGCTACGGCTGGACTGAAATTCTCTGCTCCAGTTTTACAAAGCAGAGTCAACATTAAAAAGACCTGACAGTCTCTTTTACAATGCAGGGCCCGTGCCTATTGCCCCAGCCCTCTCCACAGGCTTAGGGGAAGGTGATTGGATTTACCCTAGGCAGTGTGTGGGAGAAACACCCAAAATCTCAGGAGGTTCAAAAACAACTTTTACCCACAAACTGTAGAACACTCAAAGAGAACAAGGTACCTGGCAAATTTTAAAATATCCAGATGAAGTAAGGCACTTTGCAAACTTTAACTCGGCAAACTTTAACCTAGCCAGACACAACAAGGTGCTTACTGGAACTTTTTGGTTCAGCTTTAAGAAAAGGAAAGTAGAAGAAAGAGACAAAGAGAAAGAAAAGGGAGAGGAAAAGGTAAGTATTCACAATCTTAGGACCCACTATTCCTCCAGTCTCCAACACTGTGTCTTTTGGCTTCTGTAAGAACTGGGAGGAACAAGAGGAAAGGGAGGAACACAACATCTCTGCTGTCACCTGTTAAGACTATCTTTTGCCCCAGAGCACATGTGTAGGATGGAAGGGCACAAAACAAAAAGGGTGGAATATAGGAGAAAAGAAAGACAGAGGACCAGGCAGGTCTGGTTTAGAAAAGAGTCTAAAATCTCCTCAAATCAATAGAAAGTCCCTTTAATTGACTGCAATGGGCTTTGAATTAGACCTATATTCTACTTATCAAGTACAGCTGCTGAGAATCAATAATATTTTGACTTGCCTTTCAAAGCAACAACTACACTACCAACTTCTGGCTAAGAAAAAGTACAATTAATAGCATATTAATTCATTAGAGTTTATCTCACAGAAGTCCCCTTCTCATCAGGTGGTAGATTCAGACAGCGTTTAGAAGTGATCACACTTGAATATTCTGTATAAGTGAGGCCATAAAGAAAATACTTTTGTTCTTAACATTAAGTCAGATCAAATATTCATTGATATCTACATCTCTTAGCAAGTATCTCAAGCAGAGATCAATAAACACTTATTAGTCACTGACTACATTTCCTGCAGTAAAGGAGGGAATTTCAGCCAGCAGATCAGAGAAGCCAAACAACCAGAGGAGCTGGAGTTTAGTGCTTGCCTGCCAGATGATCATTTACCTTCTCCTTGTCTCAGTTGCCTCAAGTAGAGAACTACAGATCAAAGGATTATTTAAAACTATAGTCATCCCTTTAAAATACAAATCATTATTTCAATATAGAAGTATAAATTGTCGCAAGGAGAAAAAAGCACAACTGAAAATTTTTGGTTTGTGAAATTTTTTTCAGGCCCAAATCAGGAAATACATTACTTTGTGAAATGGGCAATAAAATAAAATTATTCAACTTTTCAAAGATTTAGATGTGCCTCTCTGATGCTTCTCTGGATTGCTGAAGTCTCTCACTTTACCTGAAATATTTTACCACTTCAAATCACATACAATATTTCAAATAATATCCCAGCAGAAAACCAGGTATTTGAGTTGTTTAGAGAGCAGGGACAACCATCAATACTGTTGAACTATGTTACAGCAAAAAGGTTTCTGCTGCTTTAAAGAAAGTATTCCATAACCTTCCAAAATAACCTGTGTGTAATGGACAATATAGGATTACTTTTTGGCAGAGGGAGTATCCTGTTGCTATTGACTGCAGTGTCACAGTATCCTCACATACTAGTACACAGTTATTGTGAGATAAAGACCACGTTGAAAAACAAACTGATTGCAGCACTGAAAACACTAAAGGAACTGTCCAGTAATATAAAAATTCTCTTCTTTAGGAGAACAATGACTGGAACAGTGTCACTTCTAGATTAGCATTAAAGAATTAAAGTTTTAACTGAAATTAAGAAATTGAAGTAGCATATTCCTTTCTTCAGGGATGCCATTTTAAAGCAAGATGAGAAAACTTGATTAGAGATGGTGCTGTATATGGTTATATATATAAATACATATATATGTATGTATATATATATAATTACATGTACATATATATAATTTATATCATCTGTTGATATAAAGCTGTGTGGTATGTTTCTGGCTTTCTCCTCCAGCTCCTTCCACATTCATACATTTGTTGAATTTATACTGCTGGAACTATAATGAAGCATAAAAAAAGCTGGCATCTACTTTTTACAGGGAATTTACAAGGACACTGTCTACAGAAAGAAAAACATGCTCACCATGAGCAATCCAAATTCTTCTTTAATTTTTTCTGTTATTCTAGAGGAATGTGATAGGCAGAAAATTTCACTTTACAGTACGACCAAATCTAATTACTGAAAGAATTATTTTAATGAAAAGCCTTAGTGAAATATAGTGAAGAGTTTTTCTGGGTGAGAAAGGTTACATTTAATCCTTGTATCTGCAACAAATTCACTCATGCATGTTTTTCAGTTTTAATTTCATCCAATATTCTTTAAAGTAATGATCTGAAATATACACATACGACCTCTGATATATTTCAAGTGCACACATTGCAATGTAAAGCACCTAAAGAAAGATGTGGGGATGTTTCTGGAGCAATCAATGAAATGTCTGCCTGAGATTTAGTGATTTTAATTCAAGAATCCCCAGTGCAAGGGCACCCCCTTGAGAGCTGTGTGGTACCCTGGGGGAAGGTGAGCAGCAGTGTCCTGGCTGTCCCCAGAGCTGGGGAGGTGGCTCTGGCCACCCTCAGTGGCCACAATGCATATCCTTTGTTGGTGGCTGTGGAAGGGATGGGCTTTTGGTCGTCTCTTGGAAGCCAGTGAAGGATTTGGTGAGACATTGCCAAGGTACAAGGTAAAAGCAATGTATAGTGTCACAGTCATGCCTTAAAAACAAAAGTAATTATTTAAAAATGCTGCTGTCCTCATGTCCCTTTCAAATGTTACAGTGACTTACTGCGGTATTAATGTCACACAGTCTACCAGCATAGGTTATAACATAAAATAACCAGTGACCAATGCTAGAGAACATGAAGATATATTAAAAAGAAAATTAATTAAGAGGGCTGTAGACATACAGCTTTATTTGGATGGATCAGATCCATACAATAACTGGGAGCAGTCTTCCAAAGGACCCATTAGTTATCCTTTAGGTCTTCTAATTAATGATGTAGTCTTCTAAGAGCATATTAATAACTCTGATATTAATAGCAGCATAATTCTAGCTGAGGATTAAAAAAAATGAAGCACTATTTTATAAATACTTGTACAATAGTTTGGGACTTAGTAATAAACACATACATAAATTCATCAGATTGAATATTAAGGAAGAGATTTCTGAAGGTGTGATTAGTGACCTCAATAACATCTCCAAAATGAAATGCTATTCTTCCATTCAGGACTTATCTTCAATTGTCTCAACTTACAGAGTTGAGGGTGGGGTTCTTTTGTTTGTTTGTTTGGGGGTTTTCTTGTTGGGTTTTTGGTGGTTTTGTTGTTGTTGTTGTTTGGTTGGTTTTGGTTTTGTTTTGTTTTTTGATGCCTCAGTGGGCCAGATTTTCAGTGTTGAAAAAATAGATTCTAAATCTTAAGACTATTTCCTGAAGCTCATGGACAGTATGTGCCAAGCTAGTCTTAAAGAATCAGTCCCCATTACCATGAATGGATAATATTTAATAAAACATCTGATCACAAAACCAAGTCTAAAAAAAAAAAAACCAGTAGTAAAATAACACTCTGAGTTGCTACTAAATGCAATGTTCTTTGATATAAGTCTATTTCAACTTCATTTATTCCAGGGTTCTACAGCAGTCAAAATAATCAATGCAGAATTTTCCATGTGATTTACACATTGCTTTTTAAAATGAATTGTCTGAAACAAAAAATGCTTTTTTCTGCTGCCTGGCTTGTTTTCTAAAACATATTCTCTTCCTTTTAAAGTGAGAGAACGACCTCTGCTTCGGGAACAATTTTCTGAGACAGTGTGTTTATCAAACGGCTTCTCTGCTTTCATGAAAACAATTTATTTTCACTGAACTCCTCAAGATAAGCATTGAAGTCAGGAAGAATGTACAATGACATTTATAATTACATTCAAGAAACAAATATTTTGCTAAAGAAAGGGTTTGGATTTTTATCGGTTTTAGAGACACAAAATATTTTCTTTCTTCCAACATACTATTTAACCATATTGTCTCCCTGAAATCACAAAGTATATTTTCATGTGCATGGAATGACAAGCCCAGGACAGTAATCTTCTCATAGAAAGGCTAGAGTATGCATCCTAAACAATGAAAGCTGTAGCATAATCCTTACAACCAAATTGCCTTCCCTGCCCCACTCTTTGGGAATAATCTGCAGAAAAGGACAATTTAAGCAGGCACATACATGCCCCTTGCAGAGCCTCCTCCAAACAACCCCTCTATGCCCAGTCTTAGAAAAGAGACACAGATTGTCTCTTGGGATGGCACATCCCTCTCTCCAGCTTTCCTCCCACACTTTCCCCTTGCTCAGAGATGTTTTTTAAGCTCCAAAGCTCAGTGCAGAGCCCATGGACACTAGGCATGGTGCCTCCCATTCTCTGGGCAACTACAGGACCTTGCTAAGAAATCTCCCTCTGTTTCCCTTATGGATTCAGCCCTGGACCTGTTCTCAACCACCAACAGCAGAAGCTCAGTCATGCCAGACAATTACTGCTTCCTGCTGTATTCTCAGCTACCCCTAAAATCAAGGTAGTCTGCAGTGAATCTCATCTTTCAGGACAAAGCAGCCACAGCTTTAGCCATACAGTGCCTGTATTTTGAAATGCAAATTCAATAACTACCTATGCAAAAGCTGCCCATGAATATATTTAGGAGTTCCATTTGGGCTGCCTGGAAACGTGGGGTTTACAGGATTAAAAAGACATACTGCTACCACTCCAATGAATGCCCTTTAATTTGTGTGAATTCATTTTAGAATAAAAAATTTAAGATCTGGTTTATTCCTTGTCAGTCAAACGTCCTAGCTTTTCATTATCCCATTTTTTTTTCAGTGCATGTAGGTAGTTCTCATCATAAAGATCCCCTGATAAAGTTCTCCTCCAGAGACATACTCTTTTTGTAGGCTCAGCTAGTGAAGAAATATCATTCATTTGTAATACTCAAAGAGAAGTTGAAAAAAAATCAAAAGCAGCTGAAAAGAGATTGTATTTCACTAATATACACCAAGGCTTTATTTAAAATATACAGTGTTAAATTTGATCAAATATCAACCCACCATTCAGAGTGAAATAATCTCTTTTAATTTGCATGTATCTGTGTGTGCCAAAGGGAAGTGTGTTTGCTTTCAAGCAGGTGCACATCCTGCTATGACTAAATCTCTAACTCATCAAATTGCTTTACCAGTGTGGGACATGCCCTTTTTCTGGAACAGCTTCAAGTATTTTCCCCAGCATTTCAGCCACCTGTTTACCGAGTTCATACTCCAAAGGAGATGCATGCAATTAGAAACAAGGAAATGAAAATAAATGACCTTGTTTGTTATAAATAACAAAGAGACTCAGCAAAATTAATGCAGTGAAGCCTGACCTTCTGACCTGAAAGAAAGAATCACCTCATTCCTTTGTAGCAGGCTCACAATGCTCCAGCACCAGGCATTGTTGTGCAGCTTTGCCTCTTTTGATGGATCTTAAAGGAGTATGTTCTAAATATTAAATGTTTTACAAGTTAGATTAGAAAATTTGCATTTAAAAGAATGTTGAAACAAAGTCAAGAGAGCAGTGATAAAGATTATCACTGCTTTATTTAGAGAATCCAGGTAAGCTGTGTGTATGGCAGTTCACCATAGTACAGTTTTTTCAATTGAAAAATAAATATGGCATTCCAGGTGCTAAAAAGCCATGAAATATCTCCTTCGGTGTTCAGTGAATTGATGAGGGAAAAATTTTTTAATTAGCCACCTCCAGGAACAGGAAGCATTTTTCTTTTGTTAATTGTTTGTGCTATGATGGTCTGACTTTTGAAAAAAAAGCGAAGTACTTCCATAACTACTGTCAAAAAATATATACTTTTTTGTCATCCTTTAATTAGGCAAGTAGAAATGTTTTCTTTTGTGTGAAGCTTACTGAATAATGTTTCTATGGGTTACATTTTCACTTTTAATTGATTCATATCAGTCTGGAACAGTGTCCAGCTGCAACAGAGGGCAAGGTGTTAGAAATTTGTTTCCCTGCTTGTCTTTGGAGAAAATGAGAACACAGCGTTGTTTTCATGGCAGTGCTCACAAAAAGAGCAGTGTGTAATTACAGTGCTGGTTCCCATCTTGTCAGTCTCCAAAACAAGTCTGTTATTAATGAAACAGCTCAGAACCGTTGCAGAAATGAAAGGAGAACGTGTTTGCATCTCACTGAAAGCAGTTCCCACAACAGGTATTGTTTGATAAAGATTTTTCCAAAGCTTGTTGGGTGGGTTTTCTTCCCCTTCTCTCATTTTCAGTGACATCCATCCAGCTGCTGAGCTACAGCAACACCTTTCACAGCAATCACAGCCTCAGCTCTGCAAGCTCCTCTTCAGCCCGGAGATGGGAGTGGGGATGGGGCAGCTCCACCTGCAGTGCCCAGGGTGATGGGCACAGCCCAGGGACACAGAGCCAGCAATGCAGAGGGCACAAGGGGCATTGCAGGCACAGACAGGCACTGGGGAATCAGTCTCCTACACAGGAGGCAGCTCCTGGGCTGAATCAGGAGCTAGAGCAGCAAAAGGCAGCTCATACAGGACCATGACCAGGATCAGGACCATGAGGGGTAGTGGCTCTTCTCCTCCCCCCTCCCATCCTCCTTCCACCATTCTGCATCCAATGGAGCCACTCCACCCCCTTAAGCTCTTGGCATGACTCACGCCTGCTCCCAAACTTTTACAGTAAAAGGGTGACCTGAATGAATAATTTGCAGCAGAAAAAGAGCTGATCAACACAGCCTCTCCTTCTGCTCACACAGTCTCATGAACAGCTTGTGCTTTTGTCCAAATGTGTGTATCATTAAAAACTAAATACTCCACATGGCTGAAGATAGGAATATGTTAAAGTGTTCGACTGAATCAGAGACCTTTGGGGTACTATCTTCTCAATCAATCTGCATTTGTCCACACAGATTGAAACCAGAGCACTCACATGTCTAAACACTGAGCTGTGAGGCCCTGTATGATGAGCCCCATCTGAGAAAACCTGCATGACAAACCAGTTCTGAGAGCTGAGCCCAACCAGAAGGAATTCTGCATTTGTGGAGCATGAAGTCACAATCTCTGTCCTGCTCTGGGGCTTCTCGTGTGGTCCACCAAATACCCAGGCTGGAGAGGAGCTGTGGATCTGGGCTCATCCACCACTGTATGATGTGCAAGGGTTGGAAAAGGGAGAGCAGAGCTGGGGATCCATTAATCCAGGGCCCATGATTTGAACATGACTTACACAGAGACTTACACTGCCTCCTTCAGCTGATCACCTTCATTTTAGAGCAATGACTTCTACCCTACAGCTCCAGTGAAGCTTACTGCAAATTGTGCAAGCACCAAAACCATGCTAATGTGCAGTTCTAACATGCAAGCACAACAATTTGCTCTGCACCACATCCTTGAATGTCCTTGCAGTACCTGGGTGAAACAGACTCCACTGCTGGGAGGAGTGGTCGTTTTTTCTGTAGTGACAAACCAAATACTAAGAAAGACAAAGAACACAGCAATCCCACATCCAAGAATCGGTGCTAGAGATATGCAGATAAAAGCAGTACTTCAAAAGGCTTGAAATTAGTAGCATCCAAAATGAGTGATATTATAAACTGGGTTTAAAACCAGCAATTTTTAGGAGCATTAGTTTACATGAAGCATATGCATAACTGACTTTGAAATTCAGCTGAAGTCAAGTCTCCCTGGAAAGCAAATGGTGCAATTAGTGGTTACTCCTTGGCTGTTTCACCAATTCAGGAAAGGTAGCTACACACACTGGAGCAGGAGAGCACTTTTTTTTTTTTTCCCCCAGTAATACAGGAGGCACATGCTGACCAAGAAAATAATTGTGAAGAACAGAGTTCCCACACAAAAACCAAGGCTCATCCAACTGCAGCCACAGTTGCAGGTGCCACATGGTCAAAGTTATCGTCACTGGCACTGGGGAAAACGACAGAATTAACAAAAGTTTCCTTCTTTCTCCCTCTGGTACCCACCTGAGGAGGGAGTAAGCAATATCATAGACAGTTTGAGGGGGCAAAGAGAGTGTCAGGGCCAGTGTCCCTGTCTCAGCACAACAGCCCTTACTGGCCATGGCTCTGTGAGCCACTGCTGAGCACATAATGATTTTGCACTGAAAGGCTAAACCAGCCATTGCCCTGGACTGAACAACCACAACTCTTAACTCATTCCTTCATTAAATGCTTTGCCATTCCTTGAGAATGAGAGGGTCTATAGAAAAATCACATTGTCCTCTATTCCACTGATAAACAATATCTTATACATATATATTAAACTATATATTAAACTGTTGTGTAGTAGTCATCTGTTCTTTCCAAGCTGTGACAGGACTTTGAATGATTTGCTCTATCAGCAATGCTGCAGTAAATTCCCCAGTTATGCCGTGCATGGCAGGCTGGCGGAAACACCCGTGACAATGAAGGCAGCAGAGAACTCATACATGACAGAATCCACTCAGCAGACTGGATTTTGGGGACAGTTGGGCCTCAACAAACAATCCTTTCTTCTCAGTCTATAGAGGAACTGCACTGGGGCCTACTTTGGCCATTAGTCTAAGGAAAGCCTTTGTTGAACATATAGCTGCTTCTCACATCGAAAGAATAAATCACATTCTTATTCTGGGTATGTCTCCACTGCATTCACTGATGTGAATGTTGTTCCATGGCTGAAAAACTGGGTAAACAGCGTGCCCTGTGCAGCTCTGAGCTGCTGTGGCTACGTTACTGCCTGAACAACCTCATTTACAGCCAGCCTGGATGTGCCTGTAAGAGCAGCAGCCCTGGCAGAGATCTGTTCTTCAGACAGCATACTCCCTCTTTTCAGGAATATTTCATTCTTCAGGCTGGATTACCAGGATTTGAACTGCTTTGGAACCCACTTTTCCTGAGAAGAAGGGAAAATCCTATCTTTTCTATGTGCCTAGAGAAGCAAAACACAAACTAGGCAAGTTTCAGGAATGGTTCTGAATCTATGGGGTTTTTTTAGGGTTATGCAGATATATGTTAATTTCTCAGGCACACATCCCAGAAGTACATGTATAGTGCATGTTCCCCTTCTGATACTTAAAATCCAGAGTAATTAATCTTCCAAACTGCTTCAACGTACAGCAATTCAATATTCATTCACCTTCACAATCATACACTGCTCTCCACTCTTCAGTGTGCTTCATCCTTTACTATTAACTTACATTTGTGCCCATCTTCACATCCTCCAAAGCAAAGGGAAGCTCCAGGTTTCAGCAGACCATAGGGACCTCTGCTGACAGTTTCTATAGAGGCGGTCATCCTTGGGTGAGTGGAAGTGGTCTTGCATCATAGCTGAGCCTCAGCTCTTGGAGACTGAGTTTTCTCTTTGATAGAGTGATTTTGATGATCCATCATCACTCTGGTAGATAGGCTCCATTTTCCAGGCAGGATGTCACAGCTTCATCTCAGCTTTTGATGGACTCCTAATATAAAAAAATATAGCATCTGTTAGTCCATGTACAGACAGAATTCTGCATTTTTACATTTGAACAGGAGTTTATTCCTCTCTGGCAAAAAAAATTCCTGTGTCCTTCCTACCCCCCATTTCAGTTAGCACTTTTCCATGAAGTGCTGTTTTATAGAAGAGGACCAGGGCTGAAGCAAAAGGGGAACTCCTGGTTAGACAGGGGAAGCACTAGTCCCTGAAGGGCTCTCACAATTTTAGTTCAGAACTACAGCATGCAAAATTCTGGGGTTTGATACCATATAAATAAATAAATAAATAGATAGATAAACAAATATGTGTGTGGTGTGTGCATACTCCTCTGCATAGATGTAAATTTAAATTAATTTAAAAAAAAAAAAACCAAGTAACTCCTCTGATGACACAATCCCTTCTGCTACACATGTTTTCAAACAGGATAAATGGTAGCCACAGAAGTATAGATAGTAAAGTAGTGCTTACTCCCTCTTTCCACGCAAAATTTACTTGTGCTGGTGGGGAATCACTGCAGAAAAATTTCCAATAAATAGAGTTATAAACACCTCTAAATTAAAATTTGTATTTTGAAGGTTTTCTGCCTTATTTTATTATTTATTGCAATAGAGCTGCCCTGCAAAAAGATTATATATAATTATTTACAAAGAAAATAGCTCACTGTAAATACTAATGGTAAATGTTTATGTTTTTAAAACCTTAGATACACTAACCCTTTAAATTATTGTTTCAATTGTTTCTTCCTCTTGCTGCCATTAGTGAAATACTTTATACATGCAATTGCTCCTGATTTGTGTAAGGAATTCCATATAAATACAGTGGCCATTGATTTCTCTTAGTTCATCTCCTTTGTTCTTGCATCTCAAAAGAGTTCAACTAACCTGGCAGCATTTATCCTGCCTATTCCCTTCAGAATTATCTCTGACTCAATGAGATGACCTCCTAATTTCCTCTGTTCTATAGATCTGCTTTCTTTAACTTTAACAAATAACTAAGGTCTCTCTGCCCTTGTACCATACTAGCAGTGGGTTGGAACCTTTTCTGATTGTAAAATAACTTTTTAAAAAGATAATTAAAACCAGAGATTGGTCTTTTGAGCATTGCCATGATACTGTCATGCCTCACCAGTATCAGACTACACCAGGCCTCTGTATTTGCATTTTGCACCTTGCTGTAATTCTTTTTGCTGTTCATTTTTGTTGTTGTTGTTTGGTTTTTTGGGGTTTTTTTCCTGGTGAAAACTCTAAAGTCTTACTGATGTCCATTGGTCTGGGCTGTCTTTGAAAGTGTGTTATACATCCTTTACCTGATTGCAAGCTCATGGTCTTTTCTCAACCACATTCAATTGTGCTTAAATACTCTGACTCAAATAGAGTGAGAATGTGGCCTCTCACCACTGCTCCTCCACATCAACCTCACCTTGGTCTCATTTTGGTGCCCTTCTCTCTATTGCAAACCTGAAAAAAGTCCACAATACACAAAGATAATGGAAGCTGCTGTGTACAGAACTATTTTCTTGTAACCACAGACTATCCAAACCACATGTCATGACTTAAAATCTGCCAAGATCTCACCATGCAGGGCTATACTTCAAGTCTCCAGGCATTTCCAGCCAGGCACTATTTCCAATAACACGGTCAGCATGTTCATGTCTTCTCCTGAGTGTTTCAGCTTCTCACAGGAATTGGGTTGATTTTTACAGTCCTAATTTTTGTCAGTCTTCAGAGTCTATATTAACTCCTGTTTCAACATCTGTTCTTTGTGTTATCCTTATCTTCATCAAGAAAACTGACTCAAAGAATTTAACATCTGAAAAATATATTTCTCTCAGCTAAAGGTAGGTTACCTTTGCAATGTCTCAAACTCAGCTGCATTCTCCAGTGACCTCATTTCTTGTGTATTCAGAAAATCTCTTATTTATTTTAGCCTTTGCACAGACTTCTTTTATTTTCCTCCTTTACTTACACTTTCCCCTTTGTTCTGTAATCTTTCAATCTTCCCCACCTGCTTTATCTTACAGATGATTGATATATGCATTTCAACAGTCTCAACTGCTATTTTATTTATCCCAAATAAATATCCGCACTGGCTGGCAGGTAGAATTCTCTAGCTACAAAACTTCAGCTTTGAAAATCTCCTGTTTTATTTTCCATCCATAGCCTTCCATGATCCCCTCACGCTTTTCAGAGCTTTTCTTTCTTCTTGCACTTTTTGATTTCACTATAAACCTAGCTTGGTTATAACACCTCATATCAAAATATTCTCCCATTCTTACATCTCTAGTCATGCTATATTTATTATGCACACCTATGAAAAGGATTGTTCCCTTTTTAGTCCAACCTTTTAAATTGTGCAAAAAAGCAATATTATAGCATTCAATCTGTGATTTGAGTTACACACCCAGACTGATTTAAAGCTAGATGGAGGGGTAATTCAGGTATGTTGTGTGTTTAAAGGTCTCTGTGTGAAATAAAAAGAAATCTATAATGTTACCCTCAGGATTTCAGGCAATGATATTCCAAGTCTGAAAGAGAGAGAATAAAGAAACTGAAAAAGGATACACACCACTGCCCAATCAATTGAAAAGTACAGTAAATGGAAAACAGAAGCCTCCCTGGATTTGCCTTATGGGCTGACAGCAGTGGCTTTGTATAAAAAGACAGAGCACTTATGATCCACTTTCTACTTGAGACATTATAAATTAGTTTTTCTGAAGGCATAATCCACCGTAACAGATTCTAAGGTGGTGTGGAAAAATCCCACCACTACTTGATATGAACACTAAATGATGCCCTGTCTGTCATGGATCCCATGTCTCTTTGCTCAGGCAAAGCCTTTCTCTGGAAAACTCAAAAGTTATTGAAATGCACCAACCTTTATTGCAAAACTGAACCACACTGAGGATGGCTGCAACTTTTATTAAGGCTCAGGAGACTTTGGTGAGGCCTCACAGTAGACAAGTTACAAAAGGCTTCTGTCTTTGTGCTACTAAGTGCAGGAAAGAAACCTCCTCCAGGCTTTGAATGAAGATGAGAGGACCTCCCCTGCACCCTGAATTCCAGCAGGGATCTGGGTCCCAGCCCTTCCCAGCATCACAGGCAGCCAGCTCCATCTCCTCTCACAGACACAAACTCCACCTCGTCTCTTCTGGACCCCAAATAGATCTTGGGGACCTATTGAGTGAAAATTCATATGTAAGAGAGAAACTGTCTGGGGCAGGATTCCCCAGGTTCCTATTGCATGGCTGGAAAACCACAGAAATCCCAAAATAATAAAAGTGGAAGCATGTAGTGTAAGACCATAGTGATAGACAGAGAGATCTCTCAGAGATCAGCGGTTTTAGAGCTGGGTGGTGATGCAGGGAGCACTCTCTGACACCTTTTTAAATGTCTGTAACACCATTCATTTCTCCTGTACTTCTAATTTTCTCTCAGCTCCAGGAGTATTATAGTAGCATCTCTCCTAATATATTAGGCTTTATAACAATGTTAAAGAATTGTCAGCAAAAGGAAATGGAATTACACACTAGAAGAGAAAAAAGGGAAGTCAACTCTGCCAGTCAGGCTTCCTATCTCCTTCAAAAACTTCCTTTGGAAACATGGTGGAGAACAAAAGAAGTCTGTGCAGGCAACCTGGGCCACCCCACACTCATTAGCACTGCTCTCCAGTGAGCAGCACAGTTAGGCTCATCATGACTTCTCTAAAATACTAATCATGATTATTTCAGTGGGAGTCCTTGCATAAGGAGGACCATAGGAGACTTTGCAAGCTCAGTTCTAAAAGACAGCAAGTGAAATACTCTCCTCTACAACACTTCTCAGACAAGTTGAACTTATTTTACAAACCCACAACTCACCTTTCTAGTACAGGGACACTTCAGGCTGTAAAATAAATAGGCAAATATTAAATGAGGTGACTCAAATATTTACACTAGCAAAACCACTCTTATTTTGTCAGAAAACATAAAGTGAAAGTTGGCAGAGTTTTATGAGCCATCACACTTCACTTTGTTTTTCTACTTCTTTTTCATGACCCAAACTCAAAAGGCAAGGTAACCTTGGTGAGTGGCACACAACTGCTCAGGACTGTCCCACCATCCTCAGGACTTCCTTGGGTCAGGACATGCAGAGCAGCTCCTCTGAAGGGTCTGGGGGCAACAGGGAGCAATCTATTAAAACTGCATGCTGGGCATGTGATTGGGATAAAGAAAAGATCAAACAGAACCTCAGCCTTTCCTCTTGTTCTTGCAGAACATGGAAAAAAAAAAAAAAAGAAAGAAAAGCGCTTTTTTCCCTAAGTTCAATATATATAAAAATATAATGAGGTAGCTTTTTTCTTATGTTACAGGCATTGAAAAGTCCTACCTCAACATCTCAGTCACATCATTGTTTTGCTAGTAGGGTTCTCAGAGGGTGGAAAGAGACAATGGAAAGATAAAATCTAATGGACAGGATAAACACCTTCCATGGAAATAATGCAAAAATTATACAGGGACCATAAAAAACCTGCTTAGTTTTAATGACAGATTTATTTCAGAACAAATCAGGCTTCATTGATATGCTTAGCTTTGCTATTTTAGCTATTTTTGTGTACAGCTTAAGTGATATAACTTGATAGGGAAGACATTGACTGGAGACTAGAAGGAGATAGCTCTGTTCCAAAATGAGGCATGTAAAGGTTGTATGCAGTTTGGTGGATGGTGCCCTAATTCATTACAGAATGGGATTTGTATACTTACAGAGTGAAAAGCTTGGATTAGGCACACAACATAATTTCCATTATGTTAATGTTGCTTTAAAATATATTGCACGGAGTGCTGCAACAATCAAATTATCAATTATAATGTCTACTCAGAGTAGAAAAGTGTTGCAAACAGAGGGCTGATTACTGCTTCAGTACTTCCAATCTGCATACTCATTGTTTAGTACAGGGAAAACAAATTATCTTGTGTTGGCCCTAGTTCAAATTTAATTAAATGAGTGCAAAGCAATTATAATAAAGTACAATAGTATAGTAATGAAAGGAAAATAACTCATTAACCTATTAATCTTTATTTATGTTCCTCTCAAATAAGTATGTAATTTCTTTATCACTGCATCCCATAAGAAATAGCAGCTCTCACTGCTCATGGCCTGCTTTAGTGGGGCTTATTTTGCTAAAGATCATTGTATGACTTCACTGTTACTATTTATATAGATTTTATTTAATGTGTCTGATTTTTCTCCTCTCCCTTACACAGTGTATTTTAAAACCCTTTCCCACATATCTGTGATGTAGATTATAAACCTGTTCGCACCCCCCATTTTCTTTTAACACTTGTCAGCTCTGAAAGGTAAACCTCTCTAGGAGCATTGCTATGCTTCTGTCATTGCATGAGGGAGGGAGCACTCCCAGAACATCTGCTCAAAAAGACACTCTTACATTAAGACATACATGAAAGCGTATTATTTTTAAGAGGACCTGACACACCTATTGCTTTACAATCTATATGGGTATAAAAACATACCCCATATTTTCAAATGTGTTTTTTTGATTCTTCATGCTGACATTTATCTAGGGTGCTGGGTTGTTTTGTGATCCTGACAAACCTCAGGTTTAAGGAAAACCAATAATTTTAGATGATTAGTCAAATATTACACTGTGGTGTACTTTAATTGCACTTGCTGTATGCTAGCTCTCGTTATTACCTTATCTCTCCAGAACTGGTTTTGTTTTCAATGACATCTTACATTCTAGTGTGTACATTTAATGTCACACACCAGTGCTTAGCTTATTGCAGCCAGTCAGGGTTGACTCTGTCCTTTGACTAAGCTGAGCCACTAACAAAAAAAAGAGAGAAAAAAATACAAAGCGCAAAAACTGCACCAAACCATCACCAAAACTATGCCATAAAGAACTAGCAGGATTGTGAGCAAAAATACATTTCAAAATTTTTTACTAGATAGCAGTTTTGCTGGGTTTAGACTGAGGAAGCTAATAACATTGCCTTACTTTTTTTCTGCTTAATGAAATGAAGTAGAGGTGGTACTGTACCATAAGCAGTGATTGAAGGCGTTTCTAGAGAGCGGGACAATTGGTAACTGCTATATAAACTATAAGAAAAAAATCAAATTAGAAGGGCCATAGATTTAAAACATAGTTTCCACTTCTGCATAGGCAGGTTTAGTCACTGGCACTTACTGAAGAACAGAGGTACCTGTGTGAAATATTTAATCAACAGAAATACAATTCTGACTATGCATAAAGGGCTGCTTTTGAAAACTGGGAAACAAGTTTCACAACAGAGTTTACAGTGTCAGATGTCCCAAGGCTTCTTCCTTTCCATGCATGGACCCAGGCAGGATCCAATCTTACTGCTTTACAGGATTCAAGCAGAATAGCTTCCAAAAAGTTATTAACAGATTCTCTGAGAGGATTGTAGAGGTGCAAATTTACAGCTCAGATGGCTGAGAAACATACAAGTTCACCATATCTTTCCTCTTCACACATAGCAAAAAACTTCTGCCTTGCAGAGTGTATTTCTGGTTTCACAATCTGCTGCTGAGAACTCTGTTAGCAAGAAATGGAACTCTTTAATCATAATGACACTTAATGAGTCACTCTATTCTTTGCACATTTTTAACACTCAGTTCTTTATTTCACACTTACTGCTCAATTCTTGCTTTTATATTATTGCAGCACTAGTACTGCATTAATACAAGCAGGCACAGAGCTGTGTGTAGCCCTGTTGTGTGCTGTGGGACAACTGGCATTGTTCACGGTGACATTGCCACTGCCCTGCTGGAGAGCCATCAGGAAGTGCGGTGGCATCACCAATAGGTGGCACATTCGCATTTTGCAGAGTATAATGCCATCGTTCTTTTTGTTTGTTTTTGTTTGTTTGTTTGCTTTGACAATGAATCATGTTTTAATTACAGTATTTCAACATGTGAAGCAACTAAATCATTAAAAGAGGGAGAAAGACAAATAAATAAATTTCGCTATGTACAACCATCAGAATCTCATATGAATTGTCATCTTTTTCTGTCCAGAGTTAAATACTTGTCATCAAGCTAAATCAATGTTTATTCTCTGTGTACAGCAACCACTAGAGGGGAGTTTGACACTCACATTGCAAGTTCACAACAATATGCTAAACTGCAGGGAAATGTAGATCAGAAATCTGCAGTAATTAAAAAAGACCATCCTGCCAAACTCACAACTTCTCACCATCTTTCCAGATTACTGAGTGAGATGATTTCTATCTGACTTAATAAAAGTCTAAATCCTGCTGCCAGTTGAGCTTTGTCCGGCTTCCTGATACATAAAATGAAGCAATGAAGCTGCAGTGAGCCGAGGAAGAGAATATGAAGCGTGCTCAATAATGAAGACAAATATAAAACAGAATTGCCTGAGATGAGACTAGACTTCACAGTCACTGGACGTTTTGAGCCCTAGGACAGTTACACAAGGAAAGGCTCCTCCTATCTTACTCCTGCCTGCAGATCACGGGCTAAATGTGATATTTGGCGAAAATATACAACTTGAAAATATACAATGATGTCTTCTGTGTGCACCTAGACTGTATAAGCTCACTGCCCTTGATGATTCCTCGTGTATGTTTCTTGTTTTTATTTAAGCGAACTGCTACTGCACTGTATACAACAGGGAGATCAGATTTTGAAAAAAGCATCATTCTCCCTTTGCTGATTACAGTTTTCCATCCACAAAATTTTCCTTTAATGCAAACACACAGTTTCACTCAAGTCAACTTACACCTGTAAAAGGTTTGGCCATACCCATGTAATCATAATGTGATGACCTGCCAGGACATCAGACATGTTTCAGAATGCTTGGTGGGGGAGGGAATTAGGACGCAATCCCTCAAGTGCCAAGGCACAGGGACCTACAACTGATGCATGATGACCTCCCCAGTTCAATCCTTTGTACACCCACCTCTTTAGCCAGAGGGAACACTTTAAGCCTAATTGATTTAACCTATGAATCATATGCAATCTCATCATAACACAAGCTCTTGTACCACAGCATCATACACAATTCCTGTAGTAAATAAAACCAATGCCATGGATTCTGCAACTTCTTAAGACTGTAGTTTGTATGAGTATGGATATTTTCAGGTGCAAGCACACATCTGTTACAAGCAGGAAAAAAAAAATATATATATAAACGACCATTTTTCCATAACTGAGTCTAATTGTACTTCTACTGATCTTCTCTGGAAGAGTGCAGATTCAAAATAATGAAAAACATAATCTATCTTCTAGAAGAAAGAAGTGAATGCACTTCACATTGCTTGTCACAAAGAATGTATTTAATACATGCTCTTATTTATAGCATAGAAATATTTTTGACAGAGCAAGGAGAGTAAAAAGTAAACAAACATGAGACAGAGACTAAACAAAACTGTACTCAAAATAACTCAAACAGCACTTAAAGGAATATCCATCATGTAAGAATATATAAAGCATACATTTAAAAGTTAAAGATGTTATTTATTACAATGACACTCCTATGTGCACCATAACATCCCATTCACCTGATTTACTCTAACACCTACCAGTGTAAATCAGTGGGTTTTTCCGTTGACAAAAATGACATTTCTGTGGCATACAACTGATACAGGTGGAGAATTTGACCCTATATCTGAAACCCTTCCATTAAATAAGTAATTAGTGTACACAGGTGTTGTTTTCCCCAGTAATTGATGTGCAAGTCTAACCATTTCTAAAGCTGGCCATTTGCTTGACAGACAAGAATTTCTTTTCCTCAGTAATGAGCACAATTTCATATAGATGGACTTTTTTCCTCCCCAAAGTAGAAAGGCCTTCTAGATTTCAGCATTTAATCTTCCCCATGAAAAAATCTCAAATAGCCCTTAAAGATCATCTGCAGCTCCAGTGAGTTTAATGCCAGATACTGCAACCAGTCCTACTGGAAGGCATCACCTTGGGCACTGAAATACACCCATGCCTGAAGATCTGGAAGTGTACTGAGAATAACTGGAGACTGCTGTCCTCACCATTCATACTGGAAAGCTTCCAGGAACACATAGGGAGTTCAAGGCAAAATGACCAAAAGGCATTTCTTCGTTTACAACTTGACAATTCTTTACATAACAGATCTCCCTCCACAGGGGATGGGACCAAGCTTATAGAAGTGATCACACTTTGGCCACAGCTCTTGCAGCAGAGATTCAGTACTTTTATCCATCATAAGAATTATCATTCACAGATTAATTCCCAGCATGAAAATTAAGCATGTCTAGTTTAAAATGGGATTTCAAGATCAGTGTATTAATTGATCATGAAAGAACTATAAGTCTCCACTGCAACTCTTAAAATGGTCCCAAAGACTTAAAATGATCCTAAAATATCTCATGAAAATGATAAGAGCACCATGTCAGTGCTTTCATAAATACACTGCAAACCCTGCATCTGGAATAGTCCATAAGTTTTATTCTGTTCAATATTCTACATATCAAAGATGATCATACACATGACAATAGGAGGAACGTGGACGTCAAGACCTAAACTTACAAGAGCTGGTTGGAATTTGCCAGCCTCACCAAATAAATAGCTCTAGAAAAAAATCCTTAAAGTCACTATTTACAAAGTGTGATTCCTCTGTTTAATGGTGACAGAGAATTCAGTCTGTAGTCCAGATGGTTGGAGGCACAGATAACAAATCCAGCATGACTTTTTGGTGCTTTGGGCAGGCTGTCTGACTGGCTCACACTGTGACAGACAGACAGATTGATAGACAGACAAACAATGATTTTCTCTTTTTCAAAGAGAAAGTTTTGCTGATAATACACATAAAAATCCATCTATGCATAGACCTCACTTAGGTACAGAATACTACAGAAGAGGTGGGAAAACATCAGCAGAGTTTCATTTTAGGTTTACAAGTTCAGATGTTTCAGTTGTCCCCTAGGAAAGAAAAGGGCAAGGACAGAGTTCGAAAACCTATTCAATAATAGATCTTAAGCTCTTCGCTAGAGCAGGACAATTCTGGGCCAGCACAGTGATTCCCCAACAGCTGCTATACACACTTTGTAGTACTACAAGCTTTTGGCAGAGAAACTCAACTAACACTGGATTCTATTCCCAGCGCTGTCTTTCCCCAACTTTTAACCCAGGGCAATTTAGCTAACTTCTGTCTGTTCCTGGTTAGCCATCTGGTAAATAGATAATGTAATTGCATCCTTTATAGGCTTATTGTGGGGCTTAATTATTGAAAGTCTTTAAGATAAGTCAAAGTTCTTGGTGAAGAGTTGTACAAAGCATCAATAAATAATAATGGGGGCAGCACTAAGAGGAGGGGAAGCTTAAAGCTGAATTGTTGCATAAGAGAAATGTGCCCAGCTGAGGCAAGAGAAGTATAGGCAAGTGATTAGTTGACACGATGTGAAAAGGAAGGGAACAAAATCACTGAACTAATTGCACTAGAAAATGTAGAGAAGGGAAATGGGCTAAGTTGAAATGACAAAAAAAGTAATCTTGGACAAATGGAAAAGGACAGACCTGGCAAAACTGAGTAAGTTATGTGTCACTGGAGAGGTGTCAAGATTGGACTGAGCCAGGAAGCCTAAACTGACTGGAAGGAGAGCTCCGTGCTTTACAATTCATGTTTCATTCTGTTCCAGCCCGCTCATTTCTTTAGTGTGCCTTGCACAGATTGTCCTAATGGATGGCAGTGCCACGGGGCATTTGCCCTGCTCTGTCTCATCTGAAGGGGGCGGTTCCTCAGGGAGCTGACAGCTTCTCCTGGACGTGTGGCATTTCTAGGACAGACATCTGCACAGGCATCTCCCTAACAGCCTAAGGGGAGCAGTGTTGACTCCCATCACCAGCCTGATCATGTGCAAATTACATCATCTGCACTACCTTCATTTCCTAAGCATAATTGCCCTAAGTGATCCATTGATTGCTATCTGACACTCAGCTTTTCTGTTCTCATTCCCCAGATGTTCCTGGTTTTGTCATGACTCTCAACTCCATTTTATCAGAGATGTGACAACGCATATTGAAAGGACGTGGTCATATGCAAAGAAAGAATTATATCAGATAAGTACAGTAGAGAACCACGGTGTTTAAACAGCATTATCTCAAATTTCTTGGTTTTCAAATTAAACACAATTAGCTTACTGTTTATTTAGCTTTCATTGGAAAAGTTGTTTTATATGCTGGACTTCTTTATTGCAAAGGCCATGCACTTTAGATAGCATGGCAGCAAACAAAACCTTGTCCCTTCATTTTTTGAAGCACCCTAATTTTTTGGGGGGGGAGAATAAAAGATATTGACTTAAATATCCTTCTTTGAACTGGAATTTTTTGGATAAAATTATATTTATAAAACCACTAGCTATATCTTCTGCTTGTTTCACACAGTTTTAAGGGACAGTCCAAGAGAGGGTGGAAGGGAAGCATGTGAACAAAAGATCTTTTCTACCAATGTCCATGGACTCTTCTCCCCTAAAGTACAAAGCTAACTTTTGGTTTTCCAGAATATTTTACCCATGCTGACGAACACCCCTCAAAAAACCAGAAGGAGCCATTAGATATATCATAAAGAAAAATACCAATGAGCAAGAAGGAAAAAAGATGGTAGAAGAAGGAGCATCTGGTTATTTTCCATATTGCTGAGTCCATAGCACACACTCTGAGGTATACTGAGCAGTTAAGTATCTTTGTTCCACACAGTAAGTTTTGAAAAAACATTTGGCCTCCTCACTTGTTGCTAAACACTGGGTCCTGCTCAATCTTGCCCTTAGAAGTATGAATTACTCAGAAAAAAATCCATGCCTTTTAGCAATAAAATATTAAATATAAATATTGAGCTTACCTTCTGTCACTCCACTACTCATTTGCCTGTTACTGACAATGGAGGTGCATCACTTCCAATAAAACTTATTTCCAGCTTTCATGTTTTTCTCTAAAAAGAAAGCAGGTGAATCCTTGATCTGTCAAAGAAAAATGTTATTTTGTTTTAGTCTGTCTGACCAGTCCATCGATTACAGTCATTTATCTGCTGTGGAAAAGTGAACAGAGCACCATGAATTTGCTAACATTGCATCTGCCATTACATTTTTCTTCCATAGTAAGTGAGAAATAATAAACCTTGATCTTTTCTTGTAGCTGCTTTTTGTTTGAAAAGTAGGATTCACTGGATAATACATGCTGTTCCTCTCCAGAATCACATTCTACAGTCAAAACAATTTTCTTCTTTGGATTCAACAAAAAATACTATTTATTGTTCTTAAAAAATAATAATATAATGGAGAAAACTTCATGTGAAAATTTTAGGCCCACGTTTTCAGTGCTGACACCTGCTGAGTGACACATCAGAGAAAGAGGGCCTATTATCAGTGTAAAAACTCAAGAAAATTCTTTCTGAATTCCAGTAAATATCTTCCTTTTCAATGGCTTATTCAAGATATATGAATGTGATGAAATCCTGTGTTCTTTGTGAGTGAAAGTGTTTTCATTTTCACTCAGCAAATAATCTGTAACTCCCAATGATATTAGAATGATTATTTGTCTTTTGAGTGCTCCATGGAAGCCATTTGAACACCTATGTCACAACTTTTCAGCCTAAAAGCTACACTGGTGATCATTTACACACACACAATCAATTGCTTAGGGACTGGAAAAGTATTCTAACACCTTTCACTGCTAATGCAGAGGAATTTTCCTAACAGGACAATTTCAGTAAGCCTGCCCCACAAATAGAATGTGCTACTGAGCTCCATGTTTCCTGTAACACACCCATGACTCACCTTCTCCCATTATCCTTCTTCCAGAAGAGCAAAAAAGCAAGTGCAGCACGATTCAGTTCTTGTCTTTCACTCAAAGATAAAAGGCTATGAACAGTATTATGGATTTCTTTCTTTTCAGATGTTTATTTACATTGTATTTAGAAGCTTTCCCCTAGAATCAAGGTGAGATTTTTCACTGTTTAAAGAAAGAAAATGCAAAAGAAAGAGGAGAGGGCCCAAACTAACATAAATAGACATAAGACTACACATGGGTGTAACTCAGTTCAAAGAACAGGTTTCAGCTTGTGCTCATTGCTGTGTCTCACCTGAAGTTAATGGATTCACAGACTCTTATGAACCCAACTCAGTCTGCCATCTGTGCACAGGTGAACTGACATTAATTAAATAAAATCACAACAAAAAATAGCAGTAACGCCCCTGTTAAATATCTTTGGCCTGTGTATATGCAAGTCAATATGAAGATTACTTACTTTGGCTCCACTGCTCTTTCCAATGCTGAGATGAATGTGAAAATGATTTTAAAATAATATGAGATAGGTTTCTCTCAACCCAACATTGAGATTATTTTTAAAAATAAGTGAACGGAAACGTTGTTGTATGATAAAATATGAATTTATGTTTATATGTATTATTATTATACTCCTTTTGTTGTTTTCTAATCTTGACCAGTAGAAAATTAGAATCTATTATACAGAGACATAACTTACTGTAAGGATATAAAACAAGTGGGTACATGACAAGCTGAGTAATGCAATGTATAATTACTGTATATAATAAAAATTAATATGTTTTCTATGTTTTATGGAGGAAACATTTTTTTCAACGCTATGCTAGTAATTTCTTGCCCTCCAAAAATTGTCTCTGCTAATGTATACACTCTCTAGAGGGAGACTCTAGCTGTATTTAGAAACACACAATGAAACACAATATTCTTAATTGATTTGAATCAGGAAAAAATATTTGGAACAGCTTAGCTCACACAGTAGGTACATTGTCAAGCAACTTGCAGTTATTAAAACTCTGAAACATAATGAGAATTTAAACAGTAACAGAAGATCGTACATGCAAGCTTTGTTTGCTCAGTTAATATTAAAATTCTTTCATGGAATCACAGTAAGATATTTTAGTTTTCCTTTTATATATCAAAAACCAGTGAACTTTTTACCCCCTAATGTAACTTTGTATAGTCAGAGCAACAGCAAGAACAAGAGAGAAAATCATCTTTACAAGCCGAAGGCCCCATCTGCCTTGTATTTCCAAATTACTATGAATATTGTTATGTGGCTTTCATTTTATGGCAGCACCAAGGAAATCAAACTCTGAATCAGTATTGCCTTCCACAGTGACAAGTACAAACCACAGAGAAGCAATCCTTCCTCCAAAGCCATTACATCTAATCAAATTATTAAAAATAGTAATACTGATCATTATGGTCTGTCTGCAAGGCTGCATTTAAATTCATCAGCAGATGCCACATCAAGCAGTGTGCAGCCATAAATTGTTACCTAATCTGCTCAAGGACACGAGACCAACACTTTTGATCCACACCTAAGGGACTGTGACTGCAATGAACAGTACTTGAGAAAAATTAATTCATGGAATGCTTTGGTTTGGGCCTGATTCCTGCGGAGTAAATGCAAAACACAAATATCCTCTTGCAGGAGGATGCAGCTGAGACGGTCTTTAATTTTAAGGTACACAAACCTGAACTACCTTAGAGTGCTGCCAAGTTCCTAGAAAGGGCTGGATCTGTTTAGAATATTAATTGGAGCTTGTGAATTTCCTGAATACCATCAGGTTTGCAGAGTTTTTACTCTAATAATAACATTATCATTAAATTTCACTGAAACTGCCCCCCCCCAAAAAAAAGGGGTATTTATATCCATTTATATACTTGAAATAAGTGTTGCTACCTGAAATTCACAGTTACGTGCATTTTTTTGTCACCTTAACTGCATAGCCAAAGAGTATGTGAACTAGGCAGACTCCACTATAATTATGTAGAATTGCACATCCCATCTCGCTTGTGTAGTTCTAAGGCTTTGAATCAGTTTCAAAATGTTTTAGGTTCTTTTTTTGTGTGAAGATTTATACTAATTTCTCACCACCAACAAACAATGTTTCCTTAAACAATGTTTCCTTTATTTTTTAGACTTTTCACATGTAAAGGATCAGCCATTAGCCATTCTTATTTGAATAACTGCAAGGTACCTCTCATGGGTTAATACAACCTATCATCTAAACTAGCAGAAATACTCTATAAAACATCCATCATCCATCATTTTGGAAAAAGCTAAAAAAAAGTACAAATGGTTTGCTGTAAATTTAGAAGTTGAGAATCTTTTCTAAGCTTAGGGGGAAATACAGTCATAAAGCTGAGGAAGGTTCACGGTTGTATTGACATCTGTAGTTATGTTCTTATCAAGAACAGGTCAAATAATCAATTCTTGGAATTAGACTGGGGTGAGTTCACATAAAGAAACCAGACCAGGTAGGTCAAAATGCTAACCAGTAACAAATATTTCCAGAGCCTGTCTCTCATGGAAGTGAGCACTGGTGTTTCAGAGCCATGATTATTTTAGCTCTGAGTTACTTGTACCACAGTGTGTTTTGGTCTATTTCTGAACAGCTCTGGGAAGCTGAGTGAGTGGGTCTATAAAACTACACTCCATGGATTTCACATGAGTCTAAATGTGTGTAAACAACAGAACTTACAACTAATTGCCTTTGAGATAAAGCTGACTTAAGCAATTGAGATAACAGAATCCTACAATACTCTGGATGCAACATACTAAAAATGTGAATTAATAAGTTAGCTGATATTGAGCTCCAGATGTTTCTTACTCTGGAAATGTTCCTTAAGTGATGATAAGCAGATTTACATACTTAACTAATATGCTTATTTAAAGAAAATTTCCAGATCCAGACTAACATCCAGATTTCTTACTTGGCTTCAGATCAAAAGACATACTGTCAAGAAGGATGGCATCCAGGAAAACCTTTTCAACATCTGCTGAGAACTAAACAACAGATATTTGATTTTCTGCAAATTTAATTTCAGGCAAAATTTTACTTTAGCCAATAATTTTTATATCCTCAAGACAGCCTGACCTAGTCATTTTACATATTCAAATCTCAGAATGCAGCTCATACACTGGAAAGACAACAGTTGCTGCGGAGAAACTCTATTAGTTTGTAGTTCACATTTAAGATTGCTATGAGCAATTTCACTTAGACTGAGACAAGGGCTTTTTTGGAAGCAAAGCTCTTCCCTCACCAATAATATCAGTGATCTAAAGAAGCAGGTTTAAAAATATTTTATATCTTACTTGTAATATAAAATAATTTAAGTTCCAGCGTGAAAATTTAAGCTCTACTGTTTCAAAAGGCTGAGGAATAGAAAATAACCTAATATTATTGAGTCATAGGTGGTGTTCTTTGAAATTCTTATGAAAAGTGCTTGTTGTCACATTTAAGGTGTGATAAGAAAAATCCAATCCAAGCAAAAACTTGAAAGAAAATACTTGGAGGAATGGATACTATTCTAAATTTCTTCCCAGGTTACAGAAAGTAAAACACAAATATTCTGGGAAGGAACATGTATATTCCAGGGCAGAGTAAAAAGAACCAGCCAAGAAATACAAAATAAGGACTTCATTTTCAAAATAAATTCTTTTTAAAAGAAAATTAAATGAAAAAAAAAAATTCCAAATAAGTTGAGCACTCGCATAAACTTCTGCTGAAAGCCAAGATAATGACTATATAAACACGAAAGAAGTAAATGTTAAACAATGCATTGTGCCAGTAGATGTGCTGACTGCTTGAGGAACGAGGCCAAGGATCAAAAGAGATGAGAGCAAAATCTACCCAGTTTTTCTTGTGTTTCCTTGGTGTACTTGAGAGAACAGGAAATGAACCTACCAGGAGCTTGGCACAGAAGAAAGCCCTCTGGATATGAATAACCACATTACATGATTGGGCTCTAATACCTCACACCCACAGCTCTCAACCTGCTTTGCAAAGCATGTAAGTGCAGGAAAACAGCTAATCTGAATCACCCTGCAGGGCCATGGCAGATTCAGAAACATAACATGAGAAACAAGAACACCCTACCTGCTGCACACACTGATCTTCCTCCTTTAACAAGAGAATAGACTTCTACACTTCATTTGTTGTGTGGAAAAAAGACAAAAAATGTGGCAGGACTATTCCCTATATTGTACTCATGAAAAGAAAATAAAGAAAAAGCAACATGTATTATTTCATTTCGTAAGTGTGATTTTTTGTTGTTGTTGTGGGGGTTTTTTGTGGGTTTGTTTTGTTTGGGGTTTTTATTTTGTTTTGTTTACTGGCATTGAGACTTTGGAATATCTGGGATTAGCAGTGCTGCCATCAGACGGAGTCAAATCACTGATCACTTTCCCACTGACACTTGTTTTGCCACTGAGTCCTTTCATTCCATCCACTTCCACCCTGAAGACCATGGCTTTTCCCTATTTAACATCTGTACACAGCACTCCTACTTTTAATTTAGCCTAAGTCCCTTGTCTCCTTGCCTTATTGCTTTAATTCCCCTGAGGCAAACTGCAGAATTAATGCTAGAAGAACTTGCCCCCAGGGCATCCATCCCAGTGCACCTGAGTGCAGCACCAAACAGTAGGGAAACCAGTAGGGAAGTTTGCAAATGGTTCAATTATTACATGAATTTCAAAAAGCAGCTTCTGATAAGATTAGTTTCTGAATGTGTTTCACGTGGTTTCACTGGGAAAGCATTGGCACATTGTCTAAATCTGACCAGGGAGTGATCTGGGCTAAAGCCTGGGCCGTGTGCTAGGGCAGGCAGAAACAGGATGATAAAAATCTCTGCTCATTCTCTGCTTCATTTTCTCCAGGTCTGTGTCCTAGATCCCTGTGAGGTGGCACAAATCTAGGGACTAACTGGCTCCTGAGAACACCCTGCTCCAGTTCCTGCTCCCTTGGCCTCTTCCATCCAGTGTGGCACCAGCCTCCAATCCTGGGTCAAATTCTGCCTGAGGTTTGCTGTTTCCTGGGAGAAGAGGCCCTTTCAGTCTGCTCTTTGCACTAACCTCCTTGGAATTAGTCAGGCAATAATGCAATTTTGTACCTCAAACCCCAAGGAAAAGTAAAGATATCACACCATTGGAGAAATGTCCTTTTGAGTGAAACTGGCCAGCTCTGGTCCTCCTGCTGCTCAAACTGCCCAAGGCGGGTAAAGATGCCTCTTTCAAAAGGTTTGTTTATTTGAGGGCACCCCAAGACATGATGCTGCTCTTTCCTCTTTGCAGAGTCAGCCAGAATTCAAACATCTGTAAAGCCATGTATAATGAACCTGATCAAATGTATTCTGGTACCAGAGTCATTTATTTTCTCATACCCAGCCCTCAATCATGAAGAAAAACAGAGCTCTGCTCCTTGCAAACCATAAAATATTTCCCTCTAATTATCCTGACAGCATTAGACACACTCAGTCACCCATAAATTAATGTAAATCATGTGAATATCATTTACCATAAAACATACACCTGCAAAGCACAGTAAAATCTCCTTTTCCCCCTTCTCAGGCAATGACAAGCATTTCAGTCAGTCCACAATAACATTGGCCTGAGATTTAATGATCCACCACTGTGCTGGTCTGCTCTATGACAGACATCTGTGCATAAAGTATTTAGCATAAAATAGATTCAAGGGAAGAAACAAAGACTGAAACACAACATTTCTGAAACTTATTTCAGTGGTAGAGGAGCTGCATTTCCAACTTTCACAAGTGAATTAAGACCCATATGAGATTTTGAAAATTGTAATAAACTGACAATAATTAGGCATTTGTGTGAATTATACTTTTTTATCTCCATTTAATTATTCAGTTTTACTCACTTCTGTGATTAATTAGATTTTGTTTTGAAACATTATTCCTAACAGCTAACAATAAAAGATATACTAACTACTTGCAGCATAAGGAGGTTTATATAAGTCCCTTGATGAGGCTCAGAAGAAATGCAGCCTTTAACACTTGCCTGAGGAGTCACAGCAGGAAAAGATGCTTACAGTGGTGGTCTCCTACCCTGGAGGAAGGACAGCTGTGAATCAGGAATGGGAAACCCATAAAAAACAGCAAGAAAAAATACTTATTTTTTCAGGTTTCAGGAGATCAGCAGGTGCTGTTACTTTCTAGAGAAGCTATGCAGGAACTAGAAAGAAAAAGAATTGTAACCAATAGGAGGAGTTTTGTTAGCTAACTGCTGTGGCACTATGAGGGCACTTGGGTCATCTCATCAAAGAAGCAAATATTCTAGAGAGAGAATTGTGTCATAAATGGCAGAGAAATTGAAATGAGGAAGCACTATCATGTTGTCCTGAAAAAATAATGGAAAGGCTCTGCTAGGAAAAGCTGGGTGGGAGGAATGCATGAGGTGCATGAGGGATGTCCTTCCTGGGTAACGCGTGGAGATTCCCTGCAAGGCCATGAACAGCTCTGGCAAACAAATACAAACCCAGCAGCCCCCTGAGGGGACTGTGCTGAACTAGGAGAGGCTGACCAGAGATACAGGTGTGCTCTGCTTCTTTTCTTGATTCAAATCAGGATTTCCCAGAGCTGCTACACAGAAGAGCCCCATGGTATCCCATGGATCTCTGCCTTCTCTCTGTGGGGAGTGAACAAGCCTCCCCTTCCTCCCCTGCCTTGGACACAATTCCCTTGTTCTTTCCATTACTTTTATTGTTGTAGGTGCTTTATTGCTGACAAACACTGAAAGTTTGAAATGTTAAAATGGAAATTAAGATAAGAATTTAACAAACCAGTGATTTCAGTATCAATGTGATAGTTTTACCAGCCTGACATGCTAATACACGAGTGTTCCTTTAGTATTAGAAAAGTCATCAAGCCATGATAAGGGAGATAAAATCACTTCCAGCCTCACCTGGGAACTTGCAGCTAACAGCACAATTACACATGATACTCCATCAGAATATACTAGGGCAAACATTAGGAGAGTTTTTATTTATATGCATTCTGTCTGTGCAGCAGTGTCAGAGTTGACAGCTCAAAAGACTGCTTTTTCCCAAACTCCTACTTTTAATAATCTGCAAACATGATTGAAGGAAGCAGTAAGAAATCTAATAAAAATGAATGCAGAAAGGATTAAGGAGACAGCTTCATGACAATTTACAGTTCCACGTAGCAGTCTCTTGCTACGAGTTGTGATAAGACAAATCTTGTTTACAGTGTCTTAATCCCATGTCCCAATAATGCTGGTATGCAATGGATTCAACTCTTTTGCAGAATGGAGATATTTCTGCATTAAATGAACAGCTGCAGGTAGCAGCAGCCTGAGTGAGAGAGCAAAGGCCAAGGGTTAGTCTAGATTACAATTTCCAATGACTCATTCACATCCCTCTCCCTCAGAAAATGTTTGATGTAAGTTGTTTGGTTGTAAATTATAAGTACAGCTTTATTTGAGCTTTTCTGGGTCAATGATTGACTTTTATTGTTCTCTAAAGAGGGAAATTTGAAAGCTGGCTTTCAGGTTTTTGGTACAATAGAGATTTATGCATACACTATGACTAAAGAGGATTCTCACATCATGAAATACCTTTAGCCATGAACAGTGTGTTTATATAATACCAGGTACTCTCTTAAATCAATTCCCCCTAGGAATGTAAAATTTAGTAATTCTCTTTGCAGAGCCAGTAAAAGTTCATGGACTATTACCTTTTTATCTCTGTTCAGGTGTTAGGTCCTATCACTGCTTACTCATGTCCAATCTCTTCAAAATATTAGCTAATTAGACATTGTCCAAGTTATTGGCCTCAAAAGGTAATGGTTTGACCCAGATAGACACAGAAACCAGGTTATATTCCTAGAGCTGATATTTAATTTTCAGGACACTTTAGGCAGCTCACTTCATCTGCTATGACTGTTTAATCTTTGACCTTTATTACGGGCTGTGTCAACCCTAAAACACTCTCTTTTTCCATGTGAATATCTCTTCTCTTTTGTTTGGCAGCATCAGTATTCCACTAGAAAACAAAACAAAACAATTTATGAAAATAATTTCAAAAGTTTAAAGAATCCCATGCAGAGACTGGTATCTTCAGTTGCTGCTTATTGCTAATAATCACATTTCTTCTGTTTCAGTGTTTTATTCATCCATTTGAGAATGTGAAAATACATTTTTCTCTAGGCTGCACTTTACGCCAGTAAGGAGAAGTTAGCTGTCCTTTAGTCACCTTTTATTGTGTTTGTGGCCAGCTTGCTCTTGGAAACAATAACCCAAATTTCTTGTCTTTCTGCCATTGGAATGCTTTCATCCTGGATCCAGTGCTAGCCAATCCAAAAGCTGTGAAGATGTATTGTGTTTAATCACATCTGTCATTACAGGAGATGGTCACCTTAGCAGAAAGATCGCTGTAATGGGTTGCTAATGGGCTATTAAGGGGCTTTCAAGTATCAAGATGATCATCATAAGTAAGAACTGAGAGTTGTTCTTTATTTCTGATAAGATTAATTTTTCCCCAGTAATTCCGTGGATTAATAATGCAAGGTTTGTGCACCTCAGGAACTGCTTCATGGTTTCTTACCATATGCTATGCAAATTCAATAATTAACTCTTGACTTCACAATTTCAAAGTAAGGTGCTACTAATTCTATTTAGGGATGGGGGAAACACCAAGCTGAGCAAGCGTTCTGAAAGGAACAATTAGATGATACATTTTAAAAGGGACATGATTTGATCAGAACTGCACAAACACACACCCAGTTATAGTCCAGAAACATTTTAAAATGGCAAAAATGAAGAAAATATTTGTCACCTCAGATCAAACTTTATCATTGCTTTGTTCTCAGATTGATTTCTGGATACTAACACCTCTCAGAGCTTTGCAGATTATATCAAAAAATTCTACATTGTGCCTAAAGTGGTGTTCTCAGGGTTGATATCCTTTCAAATGAAAGCAGAAAACATGGAAAGTGGCATTATATGTTCAGATGTGAAATACTGAATTAATTTTGTCTTATATAACAAATGGAAAGGAAGAAAGCAGGTTCTTTCCAGTCCTAGCTGGTTATACATCTTATAACAAACTGTCAAACAATTTGACTTTTATGTCAGAGTTTTTCCTAGATCTATTTCCCAGTTTCTTGTGAGTTGCACAGAGCAGGTGTCTGTGACTAACAGAAAACAGAATAAGGAAGTTTACCTGCACTTACACCTTTGAGCTTTATAGGTTATCATTGCAAAGCTGTGCACACACACACAAGTAACAGATATAAAAAGCTTGTTTTTTCTTTTTTTTTCTTTTTTTTTTTTTTTCCTACCTATACCCCTATTCTCAAGCTCTTCTTTACAACTAAACATTTCTGCCTTCTTTTAGATCTGCCCCCTGATCAGCATGGTCAGCATGGTCTATGTTTAATATGTCTTTTTGAAGTTGCTGTGGTGATTCTGCCTATATTTTCTGACAATCTTGAGCTGCCCCATGTTGCATCTCTTCCTCTCTTTTACTATTCCAGCACTATCTTGGAGGATAAGTGTCAGCAGGTGTAAAAGGAAAAAGGAGACAAGTGGCACCATTTGAGCATTGCTTTCACTTGAAGGGGGCTACTTTTAGAAAAGAAAGCCCTTGCAGCAACTCTTATTTGATTGGCATCATTGTCTAGTGAAGCTGGCACACCATCTTGTGAGCAGGCACAATGCCATGGGAACAGATGGGCATGTGCATGGGAAGCCAAAAGATAATGTACAAGTACCAAATGTGTGTGGTGGAGGGCAAGTTTCCCAGGCAAGGAACAGCAGAGTGGCAGTTTATAAGCCTCTGCACCTATGTTTGAGGGAGATAACACACACATGGAATCTTTACAATACAGGTAAAACACTCCGGAACAATAGACTGAGACCCAAGGGCCTGGAATTCAGACTGCTGAAGGATTATCAAATTTGCAGTTTTCCTGGAAGTAAAGGAGCCATGTAAAACCACAAAGTGATATCTTTACAGGTGCAAACTAGGATACTCTTTTTGGCCTTGACATTAACCAGGAGGAGAAAACTGTAGACCAGGAAGCAGGAGCTGTATGGAAGCATCCTCTCCAAAGTTTTCCTCCCAAGCAAAGCTTTCTCAGATGAAGATTTTTTTGTGGACCACTGCATTTAATAACAGCTGGACTTAATGCCATGAATTTGTGTTCCATCATTGTGAATCTGTTTATAGTTTTATTTCCCACAACAACTTAATGAATTCTACATGTGGATCATTCATAAAGTGAGTGAGCACTTCCTTTAATTTCTGTTCAATTTGTCCCTTGACCAGAGTTATAGGGTAGCAGCATAGTCCTTATGTTGCCAGAAATAACTGCTTCTGACTCCTCTCTTCTATGCTGTTTGTGAATATATGGACTTCTACAATAGCCCCTGTCCTGCACTAAGTCATGTTTGTATTCACAGCTATCATTTCAGGCCTCCCAGATTGCCCAAAATGGACACAGACAATTCTTAAGGTCTAGTCAGAAATCTGGTTTTGTCTAGAATTTGGTCTTTACTTTTTTCCTGCCAACACCACCGTCACCATCACTAATCTAGTCAGCAGCAATATTATGTGGAATAAAGTGGAAAAAAAACAAATCAGAGACATAATAAATATTCATGAGTATTACCAGTCAATTCAGGCTTGGCAGAATTAAACATCTTCTTTAAATGGGCTTGAATGACAAGAAGAAACAGATCACATCAAACAATGCCATGTTGCACTTCAGTATGAAACCACACTTTTTGGAGCCCCACAGCACATGCACTGCATCAAGGACTGAAGCACAGCAGTAGAATATAAAAATGATAATAGACTGAGAGGAGTTATCCCAAGATGTGACAATGGGTATTGCTCAGCATCCTTTCCTGTCAGCCCACTGCATACCAATAAAACTGCATTAAAACATCCATTCATATTCTCAACTCATTGCTAAATATTCTTTTAACCGTAGCCTTTTCCCCCCTCTATTAGGAACCAAAGGGTGAACAAAGATGTGACTATAATCTGGAATACGTTTCCATACCAGCATGGAGATTTTTTGATACTTCTAAGAGTGATACCTCTAGACATACCTAAGGTAAGACACAGCAATGTTCCCTTTGATTCCCAAGAACAACAGAAATGGAATAACTGCTCTAAGTCTAAATGCTTAGTATTTTATACCAACACAATTTCAGGAACCTCACACAGCACGATTATTTTTAGTACAGATAGCATGTAAGTGATACTGGGTTACCTGTACAGCAAGGGCATATCTTTGTCAGTGTAGCACCATTGTAGGATATTGCAACACAACAGATCAAATTAAAAAAATAAACTTTAGGGTTTTCTCCAGTAGCACCACTGGATTTAAGGACTCATACTCTGCTCATGTTATTACCTCTGTACTGCTGAATACATGGATATGAAAGCTCTTTAACAGCTCTGATTGCTTTCAAACCTTTCTTATTATACTTTTAGATATTTTAAGAGACATTACTAGGCTTCACATCCTAACCTTATTCCCTGAGAACAAATCCAGCCTGCTCCATTTCCTTTCCTTTTTCCATGTTTCCATACAAGAGCACCAAAGCAGACTTTATTTCCAGTCACAAAAACCTGAAAGAGAAAAGCTATGATCTTTTTTAGTATATCTTGGAGCATTTGGCTATCTTCTTTAGTACTCAGGGTAGAATAAGTGATAATCAATAGTGAAATCTGCTTGCATCTGGAGAGTTTGATGGAAACACTTTTGAAACACATCATAGTGCCTGATTTGCTGTAAAGTGGCCAGCTCTTCCTTCCTCTGCAGCAGCAGCACTGTATCTAACTTATACCAGTTGATAGTTGAAATCTATTAAATGTTATTATTAGCATTTAAGAATACAGTTGCACCTTGCTGGTTTCTCTTATATTAAAATTACCCAGCTGCTTTAGCTCTTTTAGCACCAAATTGGAGCAACCCACAGGAGAGGCCAAGTGTAGGTGCCTACAGCAGCACGTGCAGCCCCTGGTCTGTTCAGGTTCTGGGTTTTCACTGTAGGGAGACTTTCCCTCTGCCTGCACAGTGCTCCAAACAGGGAGAAATCAGAGAAGTAAGTTAAAATTGTTACATTTCACAAACTGACTAGGATGGTCTTTCACCATCTTGCCTAAAGATACCAACAACTTTCTTACCATTTTGTGTACCAGAACATTATTTGCCCCTAGTTTTACCAAACCAGCTTCAAGAGTTTCAGAAAAACAAGATGAGCAATTATTGCAGTAGTGATTTTACGTGATTTAGATATACAAATGTTCACATAATGCCCTTAGCAACATGCCAAATGTTGGCATATTTTGAAGCTCATAAGATCTAATATAAGCATTCAAAACATGTTCCCTGTGCTTCTCTCTTTTGCTATAAGTCCACTTTTCTGGAGAAAAGGTGTATTAATTAAAAACATTTTTAGCAATATTTCTGCAACAGAAAAATGTATATGTGAAATATAAAACCTGGGGGGTTTTAGCATTCTCTTTTTGTTCCAAATTTATCACAGAGGGTTCTTTCATAATAATTCTAGTGCTTTTATGGGGAACTTGTTCACACCTAACCCAATTTTAATTCAATGTGAATTTGGATCAGGTAAAGTGCTGTTCACAGAGTGTATCTGCCAGAGTATAAATTACTCAATACTAAAATGCCCATCCTCTAGAGAACAACTTCTGCAGGTACTTTATAAACAACTGCTGAGGTTACTCAACCTGTTAATTACCGCTGAAAATTCAGCCTGGTATCCAAATTATGTCTGTTACAAAGAATGTTTATGCCAGAATTGTCAGCAGCAAGCTGCCTTCTACATCCCACCCCCACTGCCACTCTGCAATGCCCTTGAAACTAAGCAGATACAGTGTCAGTGAAGAATAAAATGAGGAATTCATGGGAGCACTCATATACTGCAGGTACACACTCTGTAACGACACACTCCTGCTCTGTAAGCAGTTCTTATACATCAGATGCTCACAACCTAAGTTACACACCTAAAAATAACTGCTTATGTCAGGAGGTTGTAAAGCAGGAGGAACAAGTACTACCTGCACCCAAGTCCCTAAAACCAAATGGATAAATACTCTAGCTTTAATAATCACAACAAGCAGCATTTCAGAGCACAATTACAATCTGCTGATGAGATTGGGTTCAGAAAAGGCTACTAACAAAAATCCACACCTCAGGGTAAAGTTAATGAGACTGTCGAGGGAGCAGCAGGGCCAGATTTAGTGCCAAAAATGCACCAGTGACAGTAGAGAATCGAGGAAGGTGAAGAAAAAGAGTGCTAAGTGATAAGGAACAGTGCAGCTCAGTGACAGATAGATTTAAACCTCTTAAATTCAATAACCACATGACAAAGATTGCTAAATCAATTCATAAGAATTATGCTGAATCCTGACTAAGATGCACATCAGACAAATAGCACAGCATTTAGAGCTGGGAAATATAAGTAGTCAAGAAAGTAATCTATGTGTCACATGAAATATGAACAAGGAAGGGGCTCTTGGACTACTTGTAAGCAGTTCAGTGCCTTCCTGCTGAGCTGTAGCAAATTTCCACCATCGTGATGAAGACACCTTGGCACCTTTTCCCTGGCACTTCAGATGCAGAACACAGGAACAATGGCAGAGGATGTTGAACTCAGAAAGGGCCCTTAATCAGGATGCACTCAAAGCTCAAAACAAAATTTCCAGTTCTGCTTCCCAGGGCTTTTGAATAAAATTTGTCAGCCATTGAGCTGGGGGTAAGAAATACAGAAATGTTGTAGAATGTGTAGTAAATCATTACATTCCAATGGCTCATTTACATTACACATAGTTCAGAGATTAAGTCCAAACTGGTCAGTCCAGTGTAATCCTGGTGCAGTGAAATGCTGAGATCATGGCAGCTGTTTAGAAACCTGGAGTCCCCTCTAAGCAAACCGAACTGGAAAGTTCATAGAGGATCTCGTCACTATAAGGCCAGAGCAAGCCCTTTTTCTTAGTCCCAGAATGCAGGTGTCCAAATACCACAAAAGATATTCATTCTGTGTCTCAGTTAAACAGTCATGAAAGAATGGGGAAATTTTCATAATTGCATCAGGCTTCAAATCTGTTTGTGTTCTTATTTTGACAAAACATTGCTACTGCCCAAGGATGACAAAACCTGCTGTTGGTAGAGCTATTGGTTTCTTTCAAATGGCTTAATAATGTAGGTCAAAGCCACTACAAAAAAAATTCAATATTGATAAATGAAAATTAATGTACATTGGGGAGGCAATGGGAATTAGTCATTCATCTTAGCAAGTTCCAAGCTGATATAATCCAGGAAAGGTATCTAACCAATATTGTGAAGACCTGAAGCATGGCCTGCAGCAGGAAGGCGAACTCATAAAAAGAGAAAAAAGTTTTACTATATAGGGAAAAAGAATTAAATAATGTGGATTAAAACACCTGGAGATTTTCTGCATCTCATGAGGGATACTGAAGAAATGGGGTTCACAGAAGCAGACAAGTATGATGGAGGGAAAAAACCCTCTTAGATAAGGATAAATTGCCTTTTAAACTTATTTTGTTTATTTTCTTGAAAAGAAGACAAATAGGAACAGGCATGACAAAAAGTGTATTAAGAAGTAATGAAAGCTATAAAGAAGGTCAACTGGGAGCTTTTCTTCTTCTCTTCCATAATACAACAAAATGAGTTAGTTATTAAATTGAAGTGGGGCAAATTAGGAACTGATAAAAGGAAAATAATTTTTCTCACACAACACATAATTAGATTTTGGGACTCTTTACCATGGCATTTTGCTAAGGCCATAAATTAAACAAGATTCACAGAGGGAATAGATTTCACATAGATAAATTCTTGAGATACACTGGGTTGAAACAAAGAATTTTACTTAATGCTGACAAAGAATTATTTGAAGTGGTTTAAAACTCTGGGTTTTAGATATTAAGACAAACTTAATGAGCACTTCACAGATGACCCCTATTAGTCAGAAGGCTGGACAGCAAAACCAGAGCTCCCCTTCAGTACAGTAATTGCCATGTACTTGTGTTTCAAACATTACTCTTCATGGCTATAAAGCTGAAAGTATGAGTTTACACTGCCCAGGGAATAAAGACAAGTTTGGGGTCAGGGAGTTGAAGGGAAAGGGATAACTCAGGGAGCAAACTAAGGGGCTTCTCAGTTACTCCTGTCTGAGATTTACAGCTGAGGAGAGATTCCAGATGGAAGAAGCTTGCAGAGATGGTTTTTGCCTCCTCCACCTTTATCAGCTACTTTTACTGTCATCAGATCATTTTTAAATGCTGATCATGGAACAATCCCATATGGCCGTTGTCATACTAGAAGATACAATGATTGCTTTGTTTAAAAACTGGAAATATGTGATCCTGCACATAGAGAGCAAAGGTCTGTTACATTTCCTTCCCAAATACTATCACAGTGCCCAGAAAGGTCACAGAACTTGTCTCTTTTTCAGCAGTAGTGGTGCTCAGGAATGCCATTTGGCCAATTCTAAAACAACAATATACACAATTTACAGCGGTTAACCTAAAGACCATTCTTTTTCTGAGTGGGAAAATAAAACACTAATTATTATGGGAAAGGCAGTAGCTGCTTGAATGATTTATCACAAAACACAGAAGTATTTCAGTCAGAGTATTTCAGTTACTAGGAAGAAGTGAGCCATTTATGGGGGCAATGACAAGAGAATGGCATGAGAAATAAATTAAATGGAATGGAATCAGGAGAAGAAGAAAAAAGAAAAAAAGTTGAAAATTGCAAGGATACCCAAAACTGGAGAGATGCTGTACCTGACAATATGGCTAGCAGGAATATAGAATTTTCCAAAATAAAATAAACATCTCCTCACAAGTATACAGAAACGGTGTATTAGACAACCTCTGTCGGCCTGTGCTCAGTGATATACGTCAGGTGTTTAGGTACACAGAATGTAATTTCTTTTTGCTTTTCTAACTTACAATTCTCCATTGATTTACTTCCAAATCACATACTGTACCTCCTTGCACTATTGCTTTTTTAGGTAAATGCTAACAACGCTACAAGATGGAGCTGATCCAAAGTGTTTGTTAATTCATCACTAGTGGGAAACCTATGTGTTTTCAAGCAATGCAAATTGGCTTGGCTTCTGCACAGCTCCTACTTTTTCCAAACACTGATGGCAAAGAACATTTCCCAGGATTCATATCAAGTACTCATTTTAACAGCATTAATTTATGATGTAGGTTATTCCATTCTACCCTCAACAACATGACTTATTCAAGAAGAAAGCAATTTTCCAAAGTAAATAGTCATTTTCCATTCTAGCAGTGGTGCTCTTTGTGGAATTTAAGAGAAAGGGGCTGAGTCTGGAAAACATCTTTTCTACAATTTTTTTTCTTGGGGATCATTCATTATACTGCTAGGATATTTTAAATACTTAACCCTTAATCACAAACTTGGATAGATTCTCAAGGGCACTGTGGATTCTGAATGTAACAGAGCAAGATTAAGAATTGCCCAGGCAGTTAAGCTGAGACAACTGAAATGCTGCGGTGGAAAACTGGGGTATCTGAGGACAAAACAATCTGTGATTTTAAACTAAACATCATGAAAAGTCTTCAGAAAAAAAAAAAAAGTTTACAATGCATTTCTAAAAAATTTCCTTTAAAAATATATTTTATCCCTACATTGACCTGTTATCTCAAAATTATTAACTGCCAAAGAGAAGGCAAAATACAATCATTCTGTAGTTATGAATGAATACTCATACTCTGTTTTGATAAGTAATAAGCTAATTAAACACCCTCTGATAAATGAATGCTTGAATGAATTTTTAATTCACTCACTGTTACCAGCACGGTTCTTAATAGAACAGTGCTCTGTAGTTTAAGTGAATTTTCAGAGTCAAAATTATGCCCTCTATCAGCTAAGAGGGAAAAATGTGTGGGTGTATGCATTGTGTGTCTGTGTGAAGGGGAGGGATCACAGAACCATGTTGGTGGCTGTAAATTATCAGCTAAAACTGTCTTAAAAATTAAGCAAGAGTTGCCAGAAGCATTTTTTCTAGATTGTTGATAACACCATATGAGTATTTCTACTTGATGTTTTACACTAGAGAACTTCAAATACTGGGAAAGATAATTATAAACACGAGCAGGGGAAATGTATTATCGTGACATGATGGGAAGCAAATCATGCAGCTGTGAAAAGGCAGGTGCCAGGATATCTGTACATGTAAGAGGAGCCAAGCAGGTGATAACGCCAAGCCTTGCTATCACCCAGCCTCTAGTGTGTCATGCTGTGATATCTGGTGCTGTGTGACACTTTCTCTCAGGAATGATGTCGTAGAATTGGAGTTCTCAAGCCTCCACTACACTTGGCACTGTATGTGATTTACTAATTTGTTAATACAAATAGCAATAAAAGTTGGTGAGGAAGAGCCTTGGTGTCATTCACACTGACACTGTGCCCAAGGACAGGAAAGAGTAAAAATATCACAGGCATGAAGAACATAAGTGTTGTTACAATTGTTCAACTAAACCTATGAGCAACTGGTCATCTGATGTTTTTACAAAGAATGAGCCATTTACTGTTTCTCCAGGCACACCAGGGAGGCTGCTGCTATTGACATTTCTGTATTAGCAGTATTTGTTTGTAGGACTGAGTACTTGGAAACCCTCGTGCTGGGCTGCTAGCACACACTCCTCAATCCTGCAGGGTAACAACTGCCATCAACTACCAAGGTGAATGTAAACTTGAACCCCAAACTAGCAGCCTCTGTCTGAATTAATTAAAAACAAAACAAAACAACAAAACCAAAAAAAACCCACCAAACCAAAACAAAAACCACAAAACCAAAACCAAACAAAAACAAAAAACCCCAAACAAACAAACAACAACCAAAACCAAAACAAACAAAAAAATCAACCAACCAAAAAAACCCCAAAAAAACAAAAAAACACCAACCAACCAAGTCCCCCCTCCAAAAAAAGTCATTTGGGATAGCAAAAGTAAAAAAAAAAAAGTCTACCCCAAAAAATCTGTGAGGGTCAACAGATCAGAACATATTGCTCTTTCATTTTCACAGCAATCACAGCTCGCGTGAAGCTGCCAGTATTCAGCATAAATAACACTTGGAAAATTTCAGAAGACAAATTGCTTCCTGCAATGGGACATCAAGGTGGTATATGGAATTTTATGCAAAAATTTTGTTAGCTCAAAACTATTTGAGGTATAGGCCAGAATGTAGATAGGAGCTTTGCATTGAAAAGCAAAACCAGCATGAGCTCATGCACCAAATTATATCTAAATAAGACATTTTTGAGAAAAAGGCAACTACTAAAGGTTGTGGTGATAATAAAATCAGTATAGCATCTAGAAGCAAATATCATGTGTAGTTTTAAATTATAGTCCTTAGGCAAAAATATAGTTTCTAGAAAAAACATATACAACAGAATTTTCAAATACTGGCAGAAGTTTCCTGTAGATGTTTCAAACTTCTACTCAGCAAGGACAATTATCTCTATTTGAAAGTTCTTTTCTATGCACTTAACATCTATATTGTTCATTTTGAGTAAAGGAAAAAAAAATAGGCTAAACAGATTGCAACTTTTTGGTTCCATAAACTTATTTTTCTGCCTTTAACAATTTTAATTCTATAAAACAAAAGAAGGTTTTGCTTATTGGTTTGCAAAAATGTGCACTGAAGAAGCAGGTTTGGTTTTATCAGCTCAGCTTTTTTCATCAAAAACTAATAAAGGAAAAAGTAAATAAGAAATTAATACAGCTTTCCTTTCAAAGCAAAACCTAAACTGCGTAATAAATAAATATTTTCAACACTTTGAGGTATGTACAGATAATATTTTAAAACATTTTCTATGAAAGATCACCTTTTGAAATAACATCTAAGAAAAAAACTCTCTCTATAGACATTTTTCTTTTTAAATTTCATCCTGACCTTGAAATAATCTGAATAAATTTGATGTGGATCAAACGTATACTAAAATAACCCATTTATAAAGAGGAAGCTACATAGCCATAGAAATATTTATAAATAGATGGTGCATATAGAAATACAAAAACTGATTTTGCAGAAAAAGCATGATTTTAAGAGATCTGCAGCTGTTCTCAACCTTTAGCATTGCTTATGTGAGCCAAGAGATTTTTGTCTAGTACTGAAGCTAAATTAACTTCATGGCTTGGATTTATCCCCTTGGGTAAACCCCTAACACACACAGTACCAGGCAAAAAGCTTACCCTCAATTTCATTTTCCCAAAATTGAAATGCTTTAAAAAATAAGCATAAATGTATTTCAAAATCCAATTGCTTTGGCCCTAAATCTATCTTTTCTTGGCAGAGTGCAGTTGTTTTTAATCTGAATGCTAATATTTTGCAATGTGGCATCAGATATAAAATACTAATTTACGTTGTGCCAGCTATCTATAGTATTTCAATACTAGTCAATCAATAAATGATTACAGTAGTGGGTTTCTGAACAAGGGAACATTATTTAAACTACAAAATAATACTGCAAATTATTCTGTAGTTGATATGTCCCAAAATGTCTAGAGCAGAACAACTGCATTCATTAAACTGCCTCAAACAGAGGGGAAGCAGAGTAGAAGAAAGAGCTGTGGGATTTTAGATCAACCTGTACATGTAAGATGCAGAGGTGCAAAGGCTTTATCAAAGGAGGATAAATTTAACAAAATTCTGGAATAAGAATTTAAGTAAAAATACCTTTAATAACTGAAAATTGGAAGTATTTGCAGACTGAGAGTTTAAATTCCAACTTTATTCCTGCCAGCATACCATTCAGTAAATAGGGAAGAAATTTAACTCATTTAATAATCATGTCAAATATACTATCTATAAAATTAATCTTTTTTTTTTAATATGCAGACATAGGCAGAATTCCTAACTAGACATTTTTGGAAGCTGTAGTATTGATTGTTGGTATTGTATTTTTTTTTTTAATCCATTGGATTGATTTTCATTTATCAGAAATAAATAACCTAATACTCACATTCATCAGGCTAATAAACCTTATGTAGTCATTACTCATGCTACAAACTATAAGAACTAAAGGAATTTTCCCAATTATATCAGGGAAAAGTTTTTAAGGAGATAAAAACTCAGCAGGTAAAAATATGCACATTTGACAGTTTTTCAGCTAATAGTTTTTTCTGCATCCTTCAGGTTTTTGAATCTAACAGAAAATCTCTTTATAATGATGTAACTGAACTACTAGAGAAATGAATGGATACACTACTGCTTGGAGAAGGCTTTTTCATTCCTTAAAAACTACACATTTTTCCTTCTTTCACCAGTTTAAATGTGATATTCCTAAATACACTCTTTAATCATCAGCTGGGTACTTCCCCACTTACTGGACAGGTGCATTTCCTGTGAATAAAGATTTTCACCACACATTCCACTAAACTAGTCTAGTCCAAATTGTTTCATTATTCCAAGTTAAAGACTTCATTTTGTATTATCCTGAGTGTAATGCCTTTTTAGCATTATTTACCTTATTTTATGAGACATTTCATGGATCTGCCACAGAGCCAGGCCACAGCAATGTTTTGGTCAAGTAAGGAGATGCCTTTCTGCCATTCCCAACCCCTCCCTTGCCTTCCCAAAAACATGAGCTCACACTCACCAGGCTCACAGAATGAGCTGGGAAGTGAAGATGTGGCTGAAGGAGGGATAAAGCTAAAATCACAAGGGTTACCTGACCTTGCTGTGCCCACCATGCAGCAAAGGAAAGGTGTCAGCTGAGGTGTGTAACAGAGAACACACCAAGGGCTTTCCTCACAGCAGTGTGCCCTCCTCCCTTTCAAACACTCTGGGAGTCAGGAATACCAGACTTGTGCTTTACAAAGAGGAAAGGGCCAAAGGGCTGTGTTAAACAGTGGTGCTGCAGCATGGGAACAGGAGATTAGCACAACCTGCCTCTTCCCTCGACATCTGCAACCATCATGATTTAAGGATCTGCCCAAGAGGACAGGGTGGGGTCATGAAACAAAGAGTGGCTCTGAAGCACTTAAACATTTTACACTGCTACTACAGCCAAACAACAAATTTCTCCAGAACTAGGGCTGGTTTTCTGCAATTTCTATGGATAGCAGTTGTGCAGGCTCGAGGAATGGCTATTATGAACCAATAGTAATTTTAATACTAGAATATACATATTTTCGTATTCTAAGTATTATACTTGAATTTTTCCATTTCTGTAGTCTTTCTTTTTCTATGTAGGGATTTACAGTATACTTTATTATATAGCTACTATGATAGTAGTAGCTTACTGTATGTATTTTATATGAAGTTTTACAGAGCAGAAGCTTATTTATTTCACATCCTTTTACTGTAGATTTTTACTTTAATATTGGGATTTGTTTGGAAAAAGTTAATGATATTGTAAGCCCAAGTAGCTGACCAAGGATTACTGAGCACAGAAAGAATAATATTATCACTTCAGTGCAGGATCATAACTGAACAGGAAAAATCTCTGGATGTTTTAAAGTCTGTCTAACGCTATAACTGTGAATCCACAAGAAAATTCATATTCCTACACTCCATCTGTGGAATGTGCAGAGGGAAACAGTTTTTTCAGTGGTATTTTTATAAAAGAAGCCTTGTCAACAAAAGAAGGTAGCTTAACTTTCCTTTGAGTTCTATTTCTTATTGTCATACATACACATATTCAGTATCTGCTTTAGTTTTAATTCAATCATCCAGCAGAACATCAGTAATATTTAGAGCCATATTTACCTCCCTGTTTTCTGTCTGCCCAGTACTACTGTATTTCATATTTAGTTTACTGATCATACATTTAAACACCTGATTTATTTGAGCCTAAGAAACAGTACAAAATTATCTGGGCTAGTGAAAGGCAAAGGTCTTGTCTAGCTCCCTCTCTCACCATTTCGATATAGTGGCTATTTTCTTGATGGTTGGCTTTTTTCCCTTCAATATATCACAGACAGAGAGCATCAGGGCCAAGACAGGGTGGAGCTCTTGGCAGGTGAGGGAGTTGGATTCCCATATTAATGAAAAATCAGATTTTAAATTGGGGGAACTTATTGGGAGAATAATATTTTATGTTGTTTTAGCTCCTATACCCGTGGGGTTTCTCAGAATTCATACAATTCACACCAAGCAAGAGCACCAACCACTTGGGGCATAAAAGTTGAGGAGCACAACAGTCCTTGGGAAAACTTTATCTGGAAAGTTAAGGGATATAATGGAACTTGTACATGAAGAGGGGCCACTCTTCCCCCTGATTGATTCAGTTAGCTATTTGCTACTTGAGAGTAAAAGCAAAGTAAATCATCTTCTTTACTTTATATCATTTAATTCTTTATTATTTAGTCTGTTCAGATACACACCATGCACCACATAATACCTTTCATTTCCATTCATGACTGCCTATATATATATACTGCCTGTAGTATATGCCAGCCTAAGTTCTCCATATATACCTCTGCTAACAATAAACTCAAAGTCATTGTTTGTATGGTAAAATCGAGCACATGAAACACAAGCATAATCAAAGCTAAAAAAAGAAGACAAATAAAGCACCAATACTGCAAAATGGAGTGGAGTGTAAAAGCAATCGAGGAAAATTAAGGTTGAAAATAAAAGGAAAATCGTAACAGCATTTGAGATAAATTATGACATTTTTAAGAACAAAGAAACCAGAGGTTATTACAGGAAACAGTATGACTTCTGATGCATGCATATTCTGGTGGCTGAAGAAGTAAACATATAGTAGACACTGCTTCCAGTAAATTACATGAATCATTCTGTGAAGAATGAAATCTGCAGGAAACACAGAGCACTGCAACAATTGCACATCTGAAGATATAAAAATGACAACATCAGAAAGCTTCTGAAGAAAAATACTTCACAATCTTGGAATGATTTAATTTTAAGTGGCAAGACACAGAAGAAACAGGAAGAAATATCTTTGAAAGCAAGATGACAGGTAGCAACTTCTGGCAGATAACATTTCCCAATTACTCCATGCTTGTATAAATTACTTCTTTTTCTTAATAAAGGTTTATTCTTATATAAGTAAAAGCAAAACCACTAATACAGCAGTTTCTATGTGCAAAATGCTGTAAAATCCATAATGAAGACAGATATCAGACTGCCAGGATGAAACTCAAGTTCTCAGACCAATCTCTGAGTCAGTGGCAGAAACTAAGAATTCAAGGGCTGGTCATTTCCTCGGGTCGGTGAATTTCAGCCTTCTCCATATGGTACCATTATCTTGCAACAAAGGAAATGTAATATCTTGGTATAAAGCACTGAAAGTAATTGCAATCCACAGCAGCAATTTCCAAGTTAATATCCTATGTTATAAAATTGGTGGGTATTTTGGACTTCTATTCATAATAAGCAACTTGAACTGGCAGGAAATGCAGGCAGGCTTGAATGCTTACCCCAAAACCTGAAGGTAAACCTACAGTTTACTTGTGCTGAGACACTCCTATAAACCATGCTGCTGGAACAGAGGGGAATCTAAACTAAAAAATAAGTGGATTTTTATATAGTTTTTGCTTTTACAGTGTATTCTTACTCTTCAGCTAGTTTCTTTTACCACCTAAATCTTTAATGACAGTTGACAGTTAAAGAATTTTATGATCTTGATTTTCATTTTTATAATAAACTTTTAGAGAAAATAGAAACATTGGTTTGGGACAACCTGACTTGCCAATATATGCCAGCACCAATGTCTGAGTCAAGCATTTCACCATGTGATTTATGCAATGTTTTTACCAGTCAACAGAATACTCTTCATACTTTCAGGCAACATAGGAATTAAAGATTGCCTTCTGTACTTAGAAACTGAAAGATTCCTGCTTTTGTGACTATTGTTTCCTGCTGCTGTCTCAGTACCTATCTCATAATTTGAATGCAGTACTTTCTGAATTGTATGTCAAGAAATTATTCCCCTCCTACATTCTTGCAACTTCACTGTAACCTATTTTACAGGGAAAAAATAGGTGTTAGATTGCTGTCATTTTGCTTGGGATTTAGATATTGGCTATTCACAGATATCACTAGTAAAATTTAATTTTTCATTGCTACGTCTGGATATTTCCTGAATCAACTTTCATCCGATCTTTACCTATGATTTTATTCAGATCTAGAAATCACCTTGTTACAGAACATATGCTGTTCCTTGCATAACTAGGGCCTAAAACAAGGCACAAAGGCATCCTTTCCATTGTTTCCATTTTTCCATGTTACTTCACTTGAGACACCTGGAGCCAAAGCAAAACAATGCCACCCTCTCTGTGGCCCTTTCTTTGGCTTTGGTATGATCATGATCAAGATGTTGCTATTGATTACACAAAACTGTGATTAGGAGCTGACACGCTTGGAAGTGCTCAAATATTTATAAAACTCCAGAGCAAAAGATAGACATGGTATCTGCCTTATGTACAGAGAACAGTCTGAGATCACTAGTCATCTGAAAAGTAATACATTTTGTTTGTCTGTATTTTCTAAAAAAAATCCCATTGCATTATGTTAAATACTCTGAGGGCTTAGGGTAAAACGTGGCTGGAATGAATATAAAGAAAAAACTTTCTGTCTCATTAGATGATCTGAGTTTCAAAATCTGTTCTAAAAGTGTTGTAAAGTGTGTAGTGTTGTAGATTAATGCACTGAATACATTTCCACAGTGCTTGATGTGTTTCATAAAAGGTCCATTTCAGAAGTGTGCTGTATTATAGGTGAACAGTCGCAGTAAATAATCTTGTTACAGAAACCTAAGCAATTTTTACAAGGCGTATTTCTGGCTGACTGAACAATTTATTCTCCAGATGTCACATTGTATTTTTCCAATATAAAATGAAACAGCTTTTTTTTTTTCCCCTCTTTTCTCTTTTTTTTTAAGGCAGACTCTTTTGTTTGGATCAAAGGTACTTCCTTAAATAGAAAAATCTATTATTAAAATCCAATGCAGTACAATATTTACACTATATATGATTACTACAGTAATTTATAATTTTATTTGATTTAGGGGGATAAAAGACCACACCAAAGTGTGAATATTGCTGAGGATAGCTGTGTACATTTTAAAAATAGGAATCATTAGTTCTCAAACCAATCATCTCTGTTGATCCTAAAGGTTGCAGGCATCTTGACTAGATCTATGTTTAGTTAAAACTGTGTCACTTCAGATGCTACCCACTAATAAACCCATATGTCACATTATAGGCCCTGGAAGATTACATGATAATGTGATATGATAAGAACTGCTTCTCTGGAAGGCAAGGGCAATTAAAAACATTTTCACAAGGCAGACATCATCAGTAGAGATAAACAAGGTAATTTTCCAGCATATATTTTCTTGGCTTCAGAAGATAAATACTTTCACAGGAAGTTCTCTCCCAGGAAAATTGACAGACTATCAGCAACCTATTTTACAGATGAAAAAAAAAAAAAGAAAAAAATAATCCTATGCACTACTGATATCACACAATCCTATTTTCTCATCCTGTTTTCTTGATTATACAAACAGAAAATTTGCATTAAAGGATAAATTTCTTTAAAATATTTCCCAGTTTATTCTTCATGGGTTTTAGATATTTTTTTCTGTTTCTACTCACCAAGCTATGTACTCATATAGACCTATATAAGACTGCTGAACAGTTGAATCTAAAAGTTTTTGTCTATTAATATGCAGTAGTTATCTAAAAGTTTTTGTCTATTAATATGCAGTGGTTACCTAAATCCGATTTCACCAAAAATTTAGGACATTGATTTTGCTGGCGAGTGATTTGTTTGATGTGGGGCCTAACTCCCTATTCTGCGTTTAGGTTTTTGAGAGAGATGGACCTCACAGCTATGAATTTTAGACGGTGTGGAGCACACAGAACAGGACTGTTATTGATTATCTCCAGGGAAGGAGACTCCACACCCTCTCTGGACAATCTGTGCCGGTGTTTGGTCACTGCACAGTGAAGTTCTTCCCCACAATCAAGTGGAACTCCCCGTGCAACAGTTTGTGCCTGTTGCTTCTTTTTATTGCTTGGCATTACCTATATCAGATTAGCAAGGTTGCCCCTAAAATTATTCAGATAGATTTAAAACTGTGTAAATTTGTAATGCAACTTCAGTACAGCCTCTGAAGAAGAGATTCTTTGCATAACTTCACTCTCACAAAGTTTGGGGTTTTTTTTCCTATTGTCATTTGAATCCCTACCCCTGCCTCTCATCTGGCAGCAGAAGTGACAAAAGTGGAGATAATCTATGCAATATGGAGAGGATATTAATTTGAGAAGCAGTGTGTTGATCACAGTACTTATTGCTGGCTAGCATGTGCAAAGGCCGGTGTGCAATGACAATGGTTCACTAACTCCTCATCTTCCCAGTCCTTCCAGGGTCCATTAGCAGGCTTTGGAATTTCATTCAATTCCATTATTTTTGTGGCTGAATCAGGATAATTGGCCTGGTCCTTCTTCTTGCTGGAGAGCTGGAAAGTCTCTGACAATCTCTTTATTAAGGTGATAACCTGTCAAACCTATGAATGTGCTGTGATATCTCCAGTCTGACAGACAGCCCCCTCTGCCCTACACTGGGCTTGTATTAGAGTTCCCTTTTGAAAGTCCAGTGGAGATGAATGAGAAAATGATTTTAAGGCTATTCTGCACCTTTATTTATACTGAGATACTGATGAGCACTCTGAAGAGTCATTCCATTGCTAACGAGTTATTAATTACTTTAGAACAGCTACCCTGACTTTTGCTTTTTACCTAGGTTCAAATGGATTTCAGTGAGTTTCCTCAGGTAAGACTGACTCAATTCATAATCAGATGAAAGTAAAAAAAATATCTGCTGGACCTTTCCTGGTCAAGTCTTCAGTGTGAACATCAGCACCAGCTGTATGGCTTTGTATCCCCTGTGGCTGGTTCATAACATAGCTATTTATTATAACACATCCAGTTCCTTTGGTTGGAATCCTTCTTTTTTCCAGGGATGTGCTCTTCCTGCACTGAGAACAGCACTGCTGAAGGACACCTCGAGCAGAGGAAGGTTAATAAAAGGAAGACCTGGACCTGAGATGGAGCTTTGTAAGTCATGAAAGGTGCCAGAAACAGAGGAATTACACAGTAAGGACTAGACATCCTAAAAACACTTCCAAAAGCACAAGCCAATGAAATTGAACATTCTTATCCTTAAAATAAGTTCTCAGGGTTGTTTTTGCATGCCTTTCCTTCTTCCTTGCTTTGGAAGAGGTGTGGAAAAGAAGGCAGACCTGTGATGTACTACTCAGTAGCAGATGGCACGGGAGCCAAAAAGAGCAGCATTATTCATTTGAGAGATCCAGGGACAAATATGGTGGTCTCACATTAACTTTTTTCCCTCTGCTTCCAGGTTTGGAATGCATGAAAATCAACCTGAGGCTCCATCACTTCCCCCTTTCAGAAGCCCAAGAAAGTGTTTGGACCAGAAGGAACCTGTTCCATCACCACTGCTGTGTCCCACTGGAGAAAAGAATCTGCCAAAGTAAGGGAGATGATGCCAGTAAGAGACTGGGAGCACAAGGATCAGGTAAACAGGATCAGGTTTTTAAAACTCTAACACAATTAATATCTTCTTGCCTCAAAAGTTTGCAATGAGCAATTACTGAAGCACAAATCAAAACACCATAACATAAACTATAATTGCAAAAGCACTGAAACATACTTATTAATTAGTATTTCTGATACAATTCTTAAGGTATTGGTGAGCTTATAAAATAAGAGAAAGTTTCAAATTGAGGCAAATTGGAAAGGAATCCTTTCACAAAAATACTTTTAATTGGCCATCATTTCCTGTGCTCCTGTTTGTTCCAACTACAGTCACTTGTGTCCCTGTTAACTGCCTCCCTCCCACACAGTCCAGTCTTTCTTTTTCCTCATCCTACAATGAGCCAATAATACTGTGCTCATCAACTATCCTATTACCATAGAAATGATAGCTACATCACAAATTCAGCAGTCTGATTCCTTGACAGGGTTGATTAGGAATAGAATATGAGCTGGAGGAAAGCTGAACCCTTGATTAAACACAAATAACTCTTATAATGAATAGATATGGGAATAAAATATATTTAAAATCAGAAGAAGCATCTTCATATTCGACATGAAAAGTATTTTTGGCACTTTTTTTTTAATTGTTTGGAATTGTTTGCAGAGTTCCCTTACTTCTTTTTAAATCACTCATATACATACAATTAGTAGTCATACATGCTCCAGAATTCACTGAAAAATCAGTGCAAGTACAGCTTGTAAAACACTAGTTAGGACTTTATATTTCTTTCACAATAAATATATTTAGAATTGCAAATGCACTACAGTCAAGTATACACAGCCACACAAACTCAGGCAAACCTGTAGGTTTATTGTTTTCAATCAGATCTACTTGAATTCAACTTGTGTTTTTAGGGGCTTTTCTGGTAAGTTCTGATTATTCCCTTAATAAATCCTTCCACAAGATGCTCTGCATCTTGCCCCAGTCCCAGAAAACCACTTTTCCCTACACCAAATGAAGACCTTGGCTCAGCAGGACATTGACCCTTTCCTCTCCCTGAGCTTCAATACCTTAATGAATGAATCAAAGTTAGATACTTTATTGTCTCCTGAATCAAGACCAGTATTGAGCCCACAGCCACTAAAGTTGGAAAAAGACTATTTTTATCATTCAAACCATTCATCCCAAAAGAAGAAATACCATATATGAAAATAGAAGTGTTCTAACAGCTCATTTTTCAAGAGACTGTCTTTTCGAGTTCTCACACTAAATGTAAGTGCTAAATCCTCAATTCATATTTTACTGGAGACTTGACAACTCCAATTGCAACCAGTTTATTTTACCAGTAAAAGTGTACAGTAGGGTGTGCATACCCATTCCAGGCCATCTCTATTCTCAGGCCTGCTGCAGTGTTGCTTCTACTTCAGACTATTTAGTCAATGCCATTAATCAAAATCCTATAGCAGAAAATGCATGCATAAGTCCTACACATTTATTGCCATGGCAACAATTCAGGCTCTTGTTCATATGTCAAGCTACATCAGTGGAGATAAATTCTATTGTTTTCACACTGACAGTTCTCTCTGTGTTGGACTTAATCCATAGAAAAAATATAGCTTTACCCCTTATTAAAATAAAACACAGACCACCCAACTGTCCAAATTCTCATTCTTCACATCATACTAGTAAACAATCTGAATTGTTATAAAATTACAGTTTGATACTCAGGTTTACAATAGTAATTAAAGTGCAAAAAATGGCCCAGTGCTCATGATATTGTCTTAATCTATGGGATTGGTTAGGAATGTAATTCTTTATGAAAAGATGAGCTCGTTTATGTGAAGCCAAATAGCAATGATACCACAGCACTGCATTCTTGAATTAGATTCCAGTATTTTAAAATAAATGCCTTTAAGCTTTAAGTGAAGTTGATGTAGTTCATTTTCCAACTTAGCTGTGATACTGTGGTTTTCATAACATAAAAATTAATGATTAATGCATAATATCCTGGGAAAGATTCTATATTTCACTCAGCTCATGATAAAAGACACTGTCATATGGGTGACTCACAAGTGCAAAAGAAAGATAAGAATCATTTTTCATACATAAGCCTCTCTAGATTTACTTGGCTATGCTCTATTACAAGGAAATCTTAATGCCTGATATAATTTTATATGATTTTATTGTGTACTAGATCACAGTTTTGATTCCATAGACACAATATCCTTCTCATTATCGCAGACTAATAGGAAACCAGTCTTTCATTAATAAAATACTTCTAATGCTTCATACTCCCATTATTCCCTGTGTACAGAGCATCACGCTCCCTGGAAAGGCAGAATCCTCACATCAGCACTGAAGACACATCCTTTTCAATCTGACCCTTTTCCCACTTCCTCATGCAGATTTAAGTCCCTGCTTTTCCAGCATGCTTCATATTGACAAAGCCTATTACTGTGATATACTACACTGGAGTTCATTTCAACTAATATCCACAGCTACATCTGTTACTGTCAGTGCCCAATCCAAGTTCCTGCCTCAGTGAAGATGAAGACAACCATTATTATTTACTTATTGTCGTGCCATGTTATGCCAGTATCAGGAACTGCTCCACATACACACCGTGTGTGACTTGCATCAAATATATATATTTTTAAATGAGGGGCTTTGTGTAATTTGTAAATATCCTGTGAACTTCATTCATATTAATGAAGCAGCGTTTGCACTTTACTGGCATTTTTATGCAAATTGCGGTAACTCTTTGTGTGCCAGGACTCTGTACGTGACACAGGCCACAGCCTCTGAGGCAAGATTTATTTCCCTGGATGAGCAGCACAGGACAGAACACGTCTTTTCTCACCATCTAAAAGAGAGAACCAGGGGTTCTGAAGAGGTTAAGCACAGGATATGTCAAATAACTTGAATCTTGCAATGTTCTCAAGAAGAAGAACAGAGTATATGTCAGGGTCTGAGCAATTCAGTGAAAAATCTCTCTTCTGAACTCCAACAAGTAATGTTTAACCATTCTTTTCCTTGCACTTATTAAAATCATCATGTTTCTCATTGCTCCTAAATCAGACACACACTAGTTTCAATAAAATATGCTTTTAAATAGTAATATTTGAAGCAGAACAAAAGCAGCTTTATTTCCATATGCTTGAATTACACATCAAAATAAAATTTTAGTTCCCAGTTTAGCACTGCCCTCTGGTGATACATATCTTGGATATGTATGTGACCTATTTCATCTCAGAGTATCAGGCCCAGATCTGGACAAGACTAAAATGAAATTTAGCCATTTAAATCTAAGACAATAATTCCTTCATCTGCTAATACCTCATCCTACATTTCTGCCCATTAAGTTTCCCAGCCCGAAGCTTGCTTTGTGCACAGGCAGAATTCCAGCCATCTGAGATGGGCTTTGGATGGGGTCTGCTAAAACCTTACAGATTTGTCCTGTCATCCCCTAGAGGAGCCCCTCACACAGGAGAGGGTTCTCAGCTTCCCAACATCCATCTGCAGTACAGACAATCTCAGCCATGCTTTATCTTCCAAAGCCTTCAGTATCTACTATCAAACAAGTGTTCTAAGCCATAAATCTGTCTCTAGGTGATTGTATCTGAGTTGCAGGGAGTCATCTTGATCCCCACAGGGCAGAAATTTATGAACCCTGCTTTCAGCAGAGGGTTTCCTGCAACATTTGCTGTCTGTTTATGTATCTCATTAGTTACCATACTATTGTCATGCAGCTCAGTGTCCCCCAACATTTTTAAATCCATTAGGCTGCAAGGTTTTTGAAAAACAAATCATGCACTATGATGGCTTTTTAGTTACAACTGCATAAAGCCAGGTTAATTTTCAATATTCATTGATTATTATCAAAGAATATAAAACTCCAATTCTAACCTAGAACACTGAAAAACATTAGTCCATTGTCCCTACCATGAGACTAATGAGCAATGCTCCCCTCATTGATGGGTATGTTGTGTATCTGGGATGAAAGGTCGAATGGAAAAATGGTCTGCCACATTTTTGTCATTGGTGTGAAAATCCTTTTCAAGGCTCATTTAGGGAAGCTTTCAGGTGTTGAGCTCCTTTGAAAATCTGACCTTTCTTGTGGGTGGCTCCTGTTGCTGTTAAAAATGCACCAACAAGGAATGAAACAAGGGGGGATTTCCAATACAATATGGTGGAAAGAACTGAGAAATGTAAGATTTTTAATGAAATATTTTAAGTATAGGAAAATTCTATAATGTTTAGTTGGGTTTTTTTAAACATCAATGAAAATTTGGACATTTGAAGTCTGGGTCATAGTTGTAGGTAAATAAACATACAAACCTGATGTGTCTCCTATAATGATAATCAAAGCAAAAAGATTGAATTTTCACTCCAAGTTCATTGTGCAATACTTCATATTATTAATCAGAATTATGTCACAGGATTATTACTTTGCTTAATAATGTGTTTAATGTAAATTTAATGTAAAAGATCCATGATCCAGACAGTCAAAGCTCTGTTAAAATCCTTTTGCAATATTCAGCCACTGCATTAGTAACTTTAGTCTAATAGCCTAATGTTCATTTGGATTCTAATCTATTATTTTGCATGATATTTAATGTGTTCTTGTAATTAGAGGGGTTTTTTAAACAATGCCAGAAAAAATCATATGGGTCAGAGTGCATGACAGTCATTAACTATAGAGCATTTCTGGGACACGTATAATCATAACACAACTTCTGCAGTGAAACAGGGTAGATTATACTCCAGTCAACAACCTGTGTCTTATCTTGTAATGATAGTGATAAACTATGAAGTGATAAACATCTGCAGCTGTTCACACACACTGTTCCCATTTAAAAGGTTCTTACCCTCTTGGCTGGTCCAGAATATTAATTTATATATTCATCCCTAACTTGGGTTGAGACAAAAATGGATTATATATTAATATGCTTCTGATAAACTTCACTCCAAATGAGAGTTTGAGAACAATTATACAAAATATTTGTTCTGGGAGAAGTAATAATACAAAAAACTCCAAAAAAAAAGGGCACAGGTCTACCCAAGACAAGACTGGTGAATACAGCAAACCTCAGAAGCTATGAAAGAAGGGCCATAAAGAGATCTATCTCCTTTTATCAACTTCCTTCTAAATTTCCAATGAATCTCTACTAATCTTAAAACAATGACCTAGAATAATAAAGTATTCCTTTTTTTCCCCCTAATTCTCTTAAGCTTGAAATTAGTTGGCAGTATGATAAATTACTATAAAGTAAAAATAAAAGTTTATGATCTAAAAGACATTCTTCAATTAAACTGGAGGCTTGGTATCCTTCAACTAAGGTGAAAATTTTTAAAAAATTAATTCAAGCAGCATTTGTTTGCTCTTATATAGTTAAATAGAGAATTGCTTATTTTTTACCTTGCCTTTTAGGCCATATGGCCAAATCTTGCTCTTGTCAGCAAATTTTAACCGATTTTCTCTTCTTGGTGGATTGTCCTACTAAAAATACTCAAGAATTATTTCAGTTAGGCTCCATGATATTTATCACAGCCTAGTATGACACAATTCAAAAATGTGTAGAACTAAGAGTACAAAAAAAACCCAAAAAAAGCTTCACTGCTGAGGAGCTCCAAATGCACGATTTTCTTAAAAAAAAAAAAAAAAA
>VWYP01011399.1:408200-427135 GCA_013400435.1 Pycnonotus jocosus
AGGGGAGCCAAAAAAGAGTTTTTTTTAAAAAAAAAAAAAAAAAAAAAAAAAAAAAGAAGCTACAGGAAAATTAATAAAGTCATAGGATCATGGTTCTAAAAGCTGTATTTTTTTCTCATCAGGACACTAAAAATTATGCAGTGTGACTGAAATGAGACTAGCATCTTGGTCCAAGATCTACTGTATTCACAACTTGGTTTAACTTCTTATACCTTAGTTCAGCACTAGTGAAAAGCACTGATTCTGTACACACCGTATGAGAATTACTTTGTAGTTGTCAAGTGCAAAGATATTTTCACAAAAAATGTCCATGTACATTCCTACAAAGAAAAGAAGTGATTACCCTGCAACTCACTTGCTAAAAAAGAAAATAGGAATAGAAAGATAAGAAAAAAAATCACTTGTATTTTTTTCCTTTGGGAGCAGTAAAAGCAGCAGAGACATAATGCATCACAAGATAATTTTCATTAAGTCTTAAGTTCTGTGCACACAAAACCCAAACAAATGGGGTCTGTTTCAGAAGACTATCAAGAAAACAAAAATAAACAATCCAATCCCATAGGACCTAAACTGTTACACCAAATTCAAGCTGAATCCCAGCAGTGGTGAAAATTTGCCACCAGACTATCAAAGGACAGACATATGAAGGTACAAAAAATAACTCTCATGTGGGATTTAGTAAGCTCAGTATTCCACTAGTCAGTCCCATAATAACAATTATTATATTTTATCTCATGTCCTGCTACCTGATGGCCACACTCTCAGTTGTAAGGGGTTGCAAGGAGAAAGGGAGAGAAAAAAAGTTTTGTAATACTCTGTCTCATTATGCAAATATCAAAAGTAATCACTTTGATCAGAAAGCCTCCAGAAGTATCCTGGGGATGGAACTGCAGATATCTACTCTTCTTTACTGGTTTTAAATTCCACAGTGTCAAACTTACCTGTTTTCCCCACTCCTGACTCTCTTCTTCAGCCTCTCCTGGGTGTAACAAGGTGTGGATTCCCTGTTGTTCTGTGTTCCATGACAGCACAGCACTCCTGGTGTGCTGGGAATCACCCAAAGTCCTAATGGCAAAGTTCTCCTTTTAAAGAGCTTGTAGGTTTTCTAGTGCTGTCTTTCACTTAGAATTAAAATTAGACATTAAAAGTATTTTGTATTGTAGCTACTTAATCATGGTACAAATCTAGTGAAATAAACATCACTGAGAAAACAATCTTTAAGATAAATACTTATCTAAAATAAAAACCTGAATAAAGGCCAAAAGCTGGGACAGGGAAAAAATATTCCAGAGTGAACTGTGCAGTTTTACATAAAACAGAGCTATCATTAATATCATGTAACTAAGCCAAGCAATATATGATTGATTTATTGTATTGGAATCCATTAAAAATATTCCATTGCAGTTTAAAACCATATAGTCATTAAATATCTTTGAAAACACACATTCTCTACTTCATTATAAGATATTCTTGACAGCACATCATTTTTAATGGCACCATTATAAACAGGATTGCTAATGGCTCTGTTTAGTATGTAACAGAATTGGAAGTCAGTAATACACAGAATCATATTCAACATAATCAGATAACAAAGAGCACTGAAGGAAAGATGAGTGCACAATTAATAGTTGAATAATTATTTTGTGTAAAATGAAATGCATTTTAAATAGGGTGTCAAACAGGCATTATAATGTAAAAGTGGAACAGTGGAATAGACTTGATGTACATTACTTACAAGTACAACATGAACTACTGGTGCTGATAGATGATCTAAACAGGAGATAGGAGAGGGGAGATTATGCCCAAGGCTAATTGCTGTGATAATGCTGGTTTCCAATTGCAGCAAACTGTTCTCTGCTTAAACCAAATCCCCAATCCAGTACATGTGTGCCTTAAAACACTGTTTCAACTTCACCCTTGCTTTTGTTTGTGGTCCTTTCTAACAACAATTCAATTGTTCTTTACTTTTGCCCCTTGAAGTGCATGGGGGTAGTCAGTCTTCAAGTGTCATTAGTCCTCACCTTCACAGTATGGAATTTGTCAATCTTAAAGGACCTCAGGAACAATAAAGTTCAGCTTTAGTAAGCTGTAGTTCAGGAAGCCAGGCATTTAAAAGGAAAACCATGTCCCAATTCAGTACACAATACACAAGACAGATTTATATAAGGTAAAAAGGAAAGGAGAATTTTCCAAATTCAGCACTATCCCTCACTAAGAGTGCCATGAAGAAAACAAGTTTCCTGACTCATCATAAAAACCAATGGGACTGTAGCAATGCTCATCAGCACAAGCAAAGTACTCACTGCAGGTACCTTCTGCCCACAAGGCCTGCAAGTTCAGGAGAAAGGATAAGCAATGGAAAACAAGGTTCTGCAAAGAGAGTCTCTAACTGATCTTTTTTGCAATACAGACACATTAACATAAAGCCATAGAATATTTTTAATTATTTCTTATGATGTATGGAGGTATAAATTGATATTCAGGAAGATCCTAACCAGCCATCAAACTTGTCAAAATTAAAAAACAAAGTGAGTGTGAGTGAATGTGGACTCATGGATTCATATACAGATATCACCCTTTCCACAGAATCTCCAGTGCTTGGGAGAAAGCCTAAGGAGACATATTAAAGTGGGTCACCAGAAGTTTAATTTCTTTCATTATGTGGTTTGTGGCAGTGCCATCCAAAAAGAGGAAGTGTCTATATGCAGTAATAAGCCATTCAAACTGACAAAATCTATTACATACCTCTGTATATGTAAAGAGCTGGCTTACAGCCATACTGAGTCAATTTAACTGTACACTTATCTACAAGTATTAATGGCTGCATATATTTGCATACTTGCATGGTGTTCAGTGATCTGTTCTTAATCAAAATAAAGAAATATGGACATAAATACAGAGGATCACCTTAACTAGTACTGTTATGATTTCATCTGATCTTTCTAAAATATACAAGATTTGTGAATGCTTAAATTTATTGTAAGGTTGGAGCATTTATGTTTTGGCATGTGACCATTAGGGCTGATTTTCTTTTGTCTTTTCTACTGTTGGAAACTACCCATGTAACTAAAAACTGTACTTTCCCCTTTCACACTACACACTAATTATGTAATAAGGCAGAAAAATATATTAAACCTAAAACTAATGATGTTGTGAACAAGTACATAAAAGTTGTTCTGTGTCAGGACTTTTCCCCAAACCACAGCCAGGCATAGCTCCATAAGTTCTCTTTGCCAGTTTGGTCTCACTCTCCAAGGTTTTTCTCCACTCTGCCTTATCAAACATAGATCTAAACTCTCCCTTGCATATGTGAGAATCTCTGCACTCTCACTGGTGTTATTACTTTGGACAATTACTCATTGTCCTATGCAAATGAAAAAGCACCTTTTTATCTATAATAAAAACCATTTTTAAAGCTTTCTTTACTGATATCTACTTTTCTGAAACGAATGCAAAACTATCTGTACATATAAAACCCAAAATTTTTAGTAGTCTAATGCTGTCAGTTCCACAAGGATTATAGAGCTAACACAGCCAAGTGATAATAAGCAGTACATACTTCAGCTCTGAAATCTGGCACATGGGTGGGGGGCACAGATCAGGTGTGAAGGCTTTAACAGTCACATATGACAAGTCACAAGGACTTTGATAACCATGGAGACTGAGATGCAAATGTTGATGGGGCAGAGAATTAACTCAGAACTCTGCTGTCCTGCTGCTGCCAGACAGGGCTGTTGGTGTCTAAACACCAAGGTAGCTCCAGACCAGTTCTCTGGAGGGTATTGCTGGCTGCACTCTCCTCCACATCCCAGCAGGAGCTCACCCTGAGCCAGGTCTGCAAGAGCAAGGCTCTGGACTGCTCAAAAGCCACACAAGGTCAAGTATTAGAGAAAAAAAAAAAGCTCTAATTTTACTATCCATAAAACTATCAATCTTGGAATAATGCTATTTTAAAGTTTTAAATCCCTAGCTGTAAAATGGTATAACTATCCAGGGCTGCTGTGAGGAAACATTTAATCATGTGCAAAAAGGTTTCAACAATACAGTGATAATTTCTACAGAAAAGCCCATCAGAAATATATTTTGTCAAATTATATCAGATTTCTAATTTTATTTTTGGTTGGAATTACTGCTTGTTAAAACAGACTGAAATAAATAATGTATATGGAACATACTTATCTGATTGGAGATTTCATCATAACATATATATATATAAAAGACAGCCTGAATTTGAATAGTCTAGTTTTTGAATGCTTGACTTTTAAACCTTACTAGCCCTCTGTTATATACCTTTGTTGCATGTGCAATATATAACAGAATGACCTTCATCCGTTGCATCCTTGTAGTAGAACAGAAGCATTTACTATAGATTTTATTATAAATGCCTTAATGAAATTCTAATCAATAATACTTCAGAGAATGGTAAAGAAATTGATTTCATAGATAAAAGGAGATGTTATTATCTCAGTTCAGTAACTATGAAATAGAAAGATGAAAAAGTCTGTTTTTCATATGAGAACTGAGCACAGCTGTACAGTTATATAATAAAGTATCACTTGTATCCATGGCAATAGGGAATAATTGATGCACCACAGTTATTTTTATAAACCCAAAGAAAAAAAAAATCAACTGGAAATTTCTTTGCCAGTTTCTTGGCATTGTATGTTTTTTATCTGTACATAATGTACAAATTTATAGTCTGAATACACTCACTGATCTGACTCGTTGAATAAAACATGCTGGGTTTTGCTGCATATTAAAGAAGATGGGGATCTCATGCCCTACAACCAAGTCTTTCATGAGGGATTTAATGAAAAACATTTCTTGGAATAAGATATATTGTTACCTTAAATTCAGATTGCATTGGATTTGGGATCTAAACCCCATAGCGATTTTTATATTTTTTATAAATGAATAAAATGTTTTTCAGCTGTCTTAAAGTGGCAAGTTTAGGGATATTTTAGTGAAATTCAGTAGATGCCTATAATGTAAAAAACCTAATGAAGACCCAAAAATTTAATATATATTGTCTCTTGGACCTTCCCTGATACAGTTACATCTCTTGGCCCTTTGTGAGGAAAAAAAAAATTATGTCAAAACTCTTGCCATTTTAAAGGAAGATCCATACTTACCCCTTGAAATTATATGAGGAAAGGATATTACTGATGTTTGGGGTTTATTGTAATGATGAGGTGAGTTTACTAGATGACTAAAAGAGGGTTCAGGTGCTCCTCTCAGTCTATTAATACCAATCTTATCTACAACAGAAAGGAGTTACTTTACTTTTTATCCCAAATGCAGATCCATTTATTCATAACAGAGTTTGCATTTGCAATCACCTCTGTTTACTTTGCTTCAAGAGACAGCAATGTTTTGCTGTAAAGGCAAGTATTCCATCAAATCAAACCTCTCATACTTTTCCCTTAGCATTTTCTATTGCAGCATAATTTTCCAGGGGCATTCAGAGGACCATGACAACAAGACCTTTTGTGACGAACCCTTTTGATTTCACTTTTTTAAAAATTTGCTCAAATCAGAATTTTAATTTCTGTTTCAAATGTAAGATGAACCATGCTACTTGGTTTCTGTTTTTATCAGTAGCTGACTTCCGAGGATGACTAAATAAATTGCATCTTCAAGACAATGGTCAGGCAAGATCTCAGAACTTCTTGTTAAATGCTAAAGCATAATACATAATCCTTCACAAACATTCTCCAAAGTATGTGGAACATTTGTGTATGCAGTACTGTATTTCCCTCCTTTTCACACCATGGCATCATCACCTTTTCTCATTTCTTTCAGTGCTCCTTTTCACTTTCCCCTTGCCTGGCATCTGCAGGAATCGTTTGCCTGAATTATCAGATGGATATGAACACAAGCTATTTGCTTTTCAGAGATTAAAAATGGATAGTCTCTTAGAAATACCAGCTGCAGTTGTTTATCAGGGATTCTATTATTTTGGAAACTCTGCAGCACCATTTGCTTGAGCAATAGTCCTGTTACAAAATTTTTCATGAGACCAGCCTGACAGTGCCTTTAAATACTTAGAATGGAAGGAGGCAGGGATGTATATAAAATCCACATATTCACAGTTTGTTTTCCTCCATGCTGGAATTTATAAGTTTATCTGCAATTCATGGTAAGGGAGCTTGACCCAGACCTTCACTGGACAGCACCAGGTAAAAGCTACAGCACACACACAGAGGAACACTTTTACCTGAAAAAAACTACTTTTAGCTATAACTTCCCTTCTGCCATTCAAAAATTACAGCCCTTTGTAATATAATCAGATTCCTTATCACCTAGTGACTGTTCTTAATTCTGTTTATGTTTAATGACAGCATCTGTAAGTACTTCTCCATTATTTTATCTTTTTAGGCTATTTCTTTTCCTTCCCTCCACTAATATATCAAAATGCCTTTTTGTCTAGGGATAGTGAACAGGGAATTAAAATACATTAGCAAAAGAAAGGTTATGGACTGTGAGTCAGCAAGAACAAAAGAACCAAATACATCATGTAAAAGCTAATAATATTTAGATAGGGAGCCCAGAATTTAGCATTTTCATTATATTTTTCAGTTAGCATGAAAGTTTAATCTTCCACTAATCATTTAAAATGTAAAATAAACGGGGCTTGGGTGTATCATAGTCTATACTCAGGTCCCCAGGAGAGCAAAAACCACAAAAGAAACCTAACAATATGATGCTATATATTCTGAGATATTGCCATTCAATCTGATTTGCCACATGCCCATACATTTTAATGCTGACTTCATTATGAAATCTCTTCTTGATTAATCATTGGTGAACAATGACTAAATTCCACTCCAGCATCAGCTTGAACTGAGACATTGTTAGGAGCAACATTCATTTGAAAAGCAAACCAGATGGGCCAAGGAAAGGTCAGTGTGGTACTACCACAGTCACAATGGGCAAAGCTCATAAACCAGTGGCAGAGGTTGTTGAACTGAGACTACAGCAGCTTTAAGAACACGCTGTGAGACTGTTTGCATTCCAGTTCTCTCCTCCAGTGTGTGTTAGCTTCTTGCTTTTTATGGTAAAAACTTGCCTTTACAATCTCCAACAGATGCTTCTCTTTAATTATCACCTACATAACCCTGACTGCTGTGAAACAAAAGGTGTGCTACAATTTTCCCAATTTATAAATAGACAATCTATCCCTAAACACACACAACCAAGAGCTTTCCAAAACAACGAATCCTGCTAAGGAGATGGAGTGCAAAACTGCCCTAAAACTTTCCATAGCTGCCATTTCAGCATTGAAAGTGCCACAGAGCCCTCCTGATCCACCTAAAAAATTGTGTCAGATCTCCCTCTTGATTTTTGGTCACAAGTCTCAGGGACAGCTCTCCCAAGACCTTCCAGTGTTCTAATTTTCACAGCACACTCAGAGAGCCCCCCATGCTTAGAGACACTAAGCCTCTTCCTGAGCACAGGACACCTCAGCAGGCTCATTTAAACACCAGGGGAATGCAAGGGAATGGAAAACCAGCACAAAATCCAAGGAATCACAAACAAAGTGAGCCCCAAGCCTGCTTTAACCTCTCAACAGGCCACTGTCATGACTGATAAGTGATCAGAAATCTTTAGCCAAAGCCTCCCATTGATGGGTTTTTAAGTGACCATCTACAGATGTTGTTTAGCCATACTAAAAATAGTATTACTATTACATCTCCACATTTCCTTCAAAATAAATACCACCTATTTATTGACACTGACCTGTCACATGAGCAAATTTAAAAGTAAGAGATCACTTACTATTCACTTTCTTAACCACTATGAGAATTTGCATATTGTGGCAGTCCATATACTCTATTACAGATGGCATTTGTCAAGCTTAGTAAGTTCTGGCAAATTGATATTTGAAGTTACTTAAGAAAATAAAATCATAAAATAATATTATATCTGATATACTGAGACAAAAATCTCAGGAAAATTGCAATTTTCTACACATAAATACTTCTCAAATTGCAATGGGCTTCTAAACATCATCTCTTTTTTCTAGTATCAACTGTGAGTAAATATATTCATAGTGCTTAAGTTATTCTTTCCTCTACAACTACGCTTCTTCACATTAAATTCTACTTCATGATTGCATTACCAGTGGCTGCTAGACTGGATTTGTCTTTTTAATGCTTTATGTCCATTGGTACAATCTACATGTACACAGAAGTATAGTCTGAAGTTTTAATAGTCTTGGTCTTGTTTCAGCAATACATGATAGAAAAACTTTATATAGACAACCAAATTAGCTACTGCAGCTGTATAGAACTACACAGAAACAATTGGAAAGATGTATTTTTCTACTAAGCTCTGAAATTCTCACATCTGAATCATGGCAATAACAAGTCAGGAATGAATAAAGTTGCCCATCCAATAGCTTGTAATTTAACCCAGTATATCTATTTTTGCCAGATATATTTATGGGTCTTAAAATAATGCAGAATACAGAGAGTACTGGTGAGATACTTCTTTCTTACTTGCTCAAGGGGTTTTACAGTAACAGCAGCACACAACATAAAGCAATTGGGTTTGTTTTTAATAAGGTTAATCTCCTTTCCTAAAAGACAAAAAAGTCGAAGTCAGATGTTGAATTCACAAGCAATATCCAGGGTCATCTGCAAGACTGCAATAACCAAAACCTTGTAAAGGAAATTCACAGCTATATGAACTTCATATCCAAGTGACATTCAAATTTTGCACATTAGAGGTTTCAATAATAAATAAAATCAGCAAACTACTTGTCAGATCTATTCTATATTAAGGAGGTATTGCAGTGGGTGTGGCAAGAGTTATAATATAGAATTTCATCAGAAGAGCTTCTAGGACCACTGCACTGTCTGGTGCTGATCCTAGAGGAGCCAGGCTGTAGCTACCTGGGATCATCCCATGCTCGTGGTAGCAGTGAGAGCTGTATAATCCACCTTCACCAATATTCATTTCACCCTTTCCATAAGGAAAAACTGACCCTCCCTGCACTGCTTACAAATGGATAAACTCACCCTTCTCTGCAGCAGGCTATAGAAACATTGTCTCTGTCACACTGCACTGAAATTACACAGAGAAAATCCTTTACCTGTGAGCTCACAAACCAGGGAACAATTCAAATCTGAGGTAGTTCTCAAAAGATCAGTGTATTTCTGTGAGTTTCAGTTGATGATGGGGCCTCTGGTGCAGGCCAAATGACTTTCTTACTTCAGAGGAGACACATGGCACATATGACACTCTCCTCAGAGGAATCTAACACAAGGACAAATCCTTGTAGCCCACACTGCACTTTTGGTCTCTTTTAGCTGATTAATCAATACTACAATTTTACTCTCTGTTTCTGTGCTGGTTGTGCACTGTCAAATAGATTGTCTTCACTCATCCCTGAGTAAAAAACATTCAGGTCTTGGCATTACTTTCCTTTCCACAATTTAAATCCACTTTTCAACATGCCATCCTGCTGTCAGATAAGAGAACTCTGGTTAGGGTATGGCAACATCATGTCTTTCCAGCACTGCCAGTAAGGACAGTCTTTCCAGTTTCCATAGAGCTAGAGAGCACAGGGGAAAAAGTATTTTAGGTTTGTAGAAGAGTAATTTCTTATGGTTTAATTTGGTACTTACTGGTTTAAAAAACTGCTGACAGAAAAACCATGGAAGGTACTTGTGTACAGAGGATATTAATTGGATGGGGGCTGCAGGAAAGAACAAGTTATAAAGTTATCAGACAAGTGACCAATTTGTCAGGAATTCTTCTGGCAAGCAGCAGGTGGATATTCTGCACTTCTCTCCACATCTCACTAGCTGTGTTAGATCACTCTGGTGTGTAGTGACTGTTTAATATCATTTGGGAGTTGCACACAGTGGAAAAGTATAGAGTGTTTCAAGGATTGTCATGGCTTTATGCTGGCAGAGGCTACTTACTATGGGCATAGTAGAATGTGCCAACTTTCTTTACAATTTTACTTCACTCTCATTTTAGAACCATTCGGTTGGTAAATCTTAGACTTCAGGGAATTTATTTCTCATTATTACTTGAGGAAGAGTGTAACTGGTGAAAGGCTAGATGAGAATATTATGGGAAGCTCCTTTCAAGGTGAAGTCTCACTAATATACATTTTTATACAATATACATTTTATAGAGATAAAAATCATTAACTCTTTAATGATTGTTCCATTTGGGTTCCTAAACTGTACCCTAAATTGAGACTTATATAATCTGCAGACTTTCTTCGTGCATGGAAGCAATTTCTTATAGGAACTTAGATGATCATTCAAAAATATATTTTGTTTTCCTAGGCAAAAACCTCATTGAATAAAAGTCTGAACATTAATAAGGTAGGTATAAATTCTGCTTGTGGCACAGCCACTGATGTCTGATGACTTTGTTGCATATAGAAAACAGTTTGGGATGCATAGATTTCTCTTTCTACAGATAGCTTGTATGTTATTATATTTATTTTTTCTATTATTTCTGAAGATTTTACAGAGTACTTAGGAGAGCACTGTAGGTATACAAGCATTTCAGAGAGAATTTGATGACAGGATGAAGGTTACTGAACTGTAAAAACCCTGTGGGTCTAAGTTTTCCATTCCTGATAAGTATGTCATCTGCATGGCTTTGCGATAAGATTATTTAAAAACCTGTTCTTTGCAGAAGTTCTGTAAGAGGTTGGCTGTGCAAGGCTATGTGTGCTTATAGGTTGAAGTGTGCATTTTTTGGAAGCTTTTCATTATAAAGATGAAAGGTGTGAATAATAAAACATCATTGGACAATATCACAGTTCAAATTTGAGCTTATGGCACTCACTGTCAGGTGGGAAATAAGAGCTACACAAACTAAGTAGTAGTGACATCATCTGGAAAAATGAGCTGGAAATAGTTTTCTGCACTAGAAAAAAAAATCACTGAGCGAATATTACTTAGTCAGCAAAAACATCAGATCTTTTTTAATTACTGCCAACTTTTAGGTTCAACTCTGAGCCAAATAAATCCTGATAGAATACTATCTTCAGATCATCTATTTTTAATGACCCCTTCAATACTATACAATATTTTATTTTCCACTAACATTCCAGATCCTAGCAGAGCACTTCTAAATAGAACCCGTATTTTCAGATATATATCAGCTAAGGACATTCCTCAATTTTAATTCTATTTTTTTAAACCATAAAGAGACCTAGTTTTAATCTTAGAGACAGGTGTCTATTTGTGTTATCAAATGCAAACGTGTTTGGTTCATATCTTCCACGAGTCAACAGGAATGGCACAGTCACAAGGCAATGTCCTGCCCAAACTATGGGGCTGTCTTCAGGTGGAAAAAATGGCTCACATAAATTTTTCTAGATATCACAATGGAAAAAATACACGCAGGTGTCACACTTCCCAGTACCATTACATTCCTCTCACTTGTAATTCCAGCCAGGAAACAGCAAGCTTCACCCTTGGAGAGACTCATAAATAGTTAAGTACCTTCTATCAACAGACGATAAAAGGGAAAAATAACCAATAAAACTACATAATGAACAACTACTGAGCAAACAGAGCTATAGCACTCAAACACAGTGAAGTTATTGCCTAGGCTATTACAAGGATTTTACAGTAATATCATTTGATTTTCCAGCTTCACGGCAATTATATCAAAGGTCTCTTACTCTTTTGAGATGTGTATCATTGCTTTAAAATAAATTCTATTATGAAGTCCAAGGTGGAAAGGAGAAAGAAAGAAAAAGTTGTTCAAGGTCACAGATAACCATGTTCAATAGCTTATTTGTAATATTTTGTCATCTTTCTTTTACTCCTGAAAGTCAAGTGATGTTATATTCTGCTTGCTACACAAAGAATGCAGTACAGAAAAAGTTGGGGGTTTTTAAAAAATTTTTGTGCAACCATATATATAAGAGAGAACCTCAAATTCTTGATTTTGGATGCAAATTGGAATTTGCACAGTTCAGGTTAAATTGACTTTGGCTTCATCTCACAACATCTGAAATCATACTGCAGTTCTCTGGTGTTTTTAGGACATAATTAGATAAATTCATAGATTAAGCTGCTCCTGGCAGTACTTGCTCTTCTGTGAATAGTGAACCAATTCCACAGCACATTGAAATACAAACTGTAGTTGCAATACCAAGTTGGCAATGAATCTTTGCCGTTGATTGTTGTGTGCCATATGGACCCACTTAAGCCTCTTCCATTTTTGGCTCTGGAAGAGAAGGGAGCCATTGTGGCCAGTCATGAGGTCAGTTTGGAAACCAAATGGCCCAGGTGCACAAACTTCAGTGGGGCCATCTGCATCCATGACTGGATTTTTGGCTATGTTTACCCCTGCCCATATTTAGACACGATATCTGCCTTCTTGCATAATGCCACCATCCTCTGCCAAACAGAACCCTGTAAGTCTGTCCTGATTTCTGTTGTGATCACAAAATACATCCAGTATACTGCTAATTTCTGTGCCCTATTCTATTCTTATACTTCAAATATGAAAAGAGCTGATATGCTTTTTTTTTCTGACTATTTCTTCTATCACATAAAGCTCATAGAAGTTCAGATGAAAGTTATTACAAACTTGAACATGGATGTTAATACTCACTTTTTTAAAAGTTTGATGCCTCTGAGCTACTCAGAGGAGAGATTAGAAGTGTAATTATAATGATATTGATATGGCTACAGCCTCTTACTTTGTTCAAAATGCAAATGATTTATCCTTTGATACACAATTCTTTAAAGGGGTAGACAGACACACATTAATTAAGTTTATTTTGTGCTCAACAGTATCACAGTTACCAAATATCTACTGGATATTTAAATTACACTTACATTTCCTGGCACAACTCTCTGAAGCAGAAATAATTATACTGGTCTTTTATTTTTCACCTCAAAAATACTATATTAAAAAAAAAGTATAAATTAGACACATTGCAATATTGCATCACTGTCTGAAGAACATGCAAAACACATTCTAAAGCAACTCATGCATTGATATAATAACACCATTCTGTGGGTACATTTTCTGTTTGTCACTGTTAAAATATGACATCATATTTAATCTTAAGTTTGGGAAAGTACTGAAAGTACTTGTGCAAAATCTAAAGAGAGTCTGATCCACCACTGTTGTCATTCAACTTCTATATTTGTCTGCATATATTTGCAATGCAAAAATCAAGAACCAATGAATCAAGGTCACAATATTTAAGAAGAACCTTACAAAATTGTTATAGAAAAAAGAAATATCTCATAAAACATATATACAGAGATGTATTAAAAGTCACATACTAGAATTCTTCTATTCTCATTATTATAATCTATAGCATATTCCAGTTTCATATTATGCTTTGTTATAGCTTTCTCCATTTTAAAATTGATTAAACAAATCCTTTCTTTATTCTGAGCTGGAGAAAAACACATCTCAAATGCAATTCCTTCCTGCCCTGCTTTCCTCTATCTTTTGTGCCAAACCGTCAAACAAACCCGTTCTGTCACTCTGGTTATTTTTGCTGATGCAACACGTGTGTACAGGACAAAGCATCTGCAGAAAATCCTGCCTTGACTCAAAAGCAAATAGCAATTATAGAACCAAGGAGCTTTACATAAAGCATTTCAGGATAGTGTAAGCTGCACCAAAATGAAGTTCTGAGAGCAAATGAAAACGCCAATAGGGAGTTGCATGGTGATAAAAGTAGTTTTCCATTTTTAATTTCACTTCAGAAAAGGAAGTGTCTCACTCCTTGCTTAGAGTTAGCTTTGAGTCTCTGCAGCAGTGGCCTTAACCTTATCCACAAGCCTTCAAGAAAGCCATGTTTTGTAGTCTGCTGCCTCAAAACAAAACAAAAAAAGAAACAAAAAAACCCCAAACCCTGCAAAAATGCTTTTCCTCCCAGGAAAGAAGTAAAATGAAGGTGACAGTCTGGAATACTAGTGAACTGGCAGTTATTTCACATTGAGTCTTTGTCAAATGACTGACAATACATTTCAGAAATATGTGAACAGTGGCAAACACATACAAGTCTTTGGAGAGCCCTAGAATTTATTTGTACATATTTTACACCAAGGATATGGAATAAATGCATCCAGAAAAATGATTTAAAATTCCAGACACACATTCTGCGCTCTGATTGGCATTTCAATAATGCCCAGGAAATACAGGCTTCTTTGCTTGATTTTTGTGTATGGATTCTGCCTCGTATTAGCAATGAGCTGTTCCATTCCAGCCAGTGCATCTCAGGGCACTGCTTCAAAGACTATAGTGTTGCTATTGGAGCTACATTCTTTACAATGTCATTTAAGTGTAGCAGTTATCTAATTCAGTGTATTGTATGGACTACACATAAGCTTGTGTAACTGTATGTGTGTATCCTACTTAGATCCTTTCTCCTTTTGTACTAATAAAAACATAGAAACCCCAAACTATTCATCATTCCACAATACTAAAGAACTTCTAAATGTCTCCCTCGTGTTGTGCCAGAAAACCCAACAAGAATTTTTAACGTGATTATCAATAGGTAACAATACTGGTAGAGAAAGAGGGATCCAAGCCAGCACAATTTCTCCAGTACAGCACACAAATGTCAGAGACCCCTCCCAGGCTGCATCCATGAAGATGTGTGTGATGGCCACACCGTGCCTACCATATCAGCCCTGCCAAAAGATGCTGGCTAGGAGCCAAAATCACAGCCTGTTCTCTAATGAGAAGAGAAGAGATATGATAAGAGAAGCCATAATGAACACCAAACACACTGACATAAATCTTTACAAATGCAATGCAAGTGCCTTTGACTTGTTCATTCTGTTTACAGCTAAGGTTTTCAAGTAAGCCCCCTTGAATCCACCAATTTCACACTGGCTTCAGACACATCTGGAACTACTATACTGCATATTTGTAAAAGCAGAGCTCACCAAAGTACTACTGCTGCATTAACATTTCCTCAAAAACTAAATAAATAAGCAAAACACCTTACAGAATACTTGACAATGTGCTTTAGTTATAGCCATGAGGCGGCTTCTTTTTTCTATTGTTCTCTTGTTAGGAAGTAATCAGCACACAGCCAAGCAGTTGTAACTGGGAACTCTGCCTTCTCCTCCCCACAGAACATGGACATTTACCTGACTTACCTGTACCAAGCTATTTAGAAAAACAAGATTTCTGTTTAAAGACACAAAGAAAAGATTAACTTTTAATACAAATAATTTATGTTGTGTTTAATTCTATGTTAAATTTGCATTTTCTAAGTCACTACAATGTCCCTTTGAGTGTTTCAGCTTATGTGTAACTGGGAAGACATAGATAAGCATCAAGTCATTTTAAATCTTCATAATCTCAGAATTAATATGGTGTATTTGCCAATGTTCATGTGAAGATGGGTTTTTCTATCTGAAAAGAAAACCTGGAAGAAATGACAATGAAGCAACATGTAAATTAACTTTAAAATACTTACAAAGACAGCTCTGTATTTAATCACATATATCAAAATAAAAGAGATTGCCATGTTCTTAATCAGAGCAAATATATAACAAGCTTAAAGGAAATCTCTCTACATCAGACTCTACAAAAGGATATGTCAGCACAAATGTAAAGGACTTGAGGCTTTGAGATAAACCAGCCTTGAACAATAATCTTCTGATAAATCTCAAATTCCAGATGGTCTTTGTGGGTTTCAGACAGCAGCTGTATTCAGAGAGCATCATGATGAGGTATCTGGCTTATTTGAAACAGTAAATGTAGCTTGTGGCACTGTTTTGATATTACTGAAAATAGTATCTAGCACATTTTTTTTTTAAGAGAACCACTTGATCTCCTGTGACAACATATCACAATATCCTTAGTTAGCTCTCAATTTCTGCATGTAGGTATTTGTTAAGCAATGCAATATTTTAAAAGGGATTTTGGAATTTATCTAGCCTTCCACAAATGTACAAAATACAATCTGCCACTTTACTACCTTTGCGATAATGTTATGGCTAAAAAGTGCTTTTAATCCAAATGCAAATCTCCAAATGTTCTTACACTAAAACTGCTCTCAATTTTTTTTGACACAAATTTTAATTAATTTGGATTCTTGATATTATAAGCTATAGAAGATCAACTACACAAAAATGAGATTTCAAATCTCTCCCATACATCAGGCATAATGCTATTTTCATTGTATCTTTACAAGACATCAGATATGTTAATATTTATGGAGTATACACCAAGGAATACTGTTAGAATTAATAAATAATAAAGCTAATATTTTTTTCAAAAATAAATCATCTGATATCTCATTATAAACTGCATGTCTTCAGTTGTAGATAATTTAGTACAGTAATAAATAACAGGAGAGCACAGTGCTGATGGAATTATATTTCATCATTTAAAATATCTTGCTACTCATAGAAGAATGTGTTCTTTTGTGTTCAAACTCATGTAAATAGAACTGGTTTAGAATTGTGGGTGCTTTCAAACAAATAAAAATTAGGTTGCCTGTAACATGTCAGGTAGACATTCCTGACCAGACGTACATAACATGGACCATTTCTCAAAGGCACTTTGAAATCATCCTCGGATGTGTCTTTGGCAAGGTGTTGCTCAGGGAAGTTTAGCCCCTTGCTCCTATTGTCTGACAATAACCGGATTCTTCCATCTTGAGCAACATGTTATCTTACAGATTTTATCTTTCCTACTTTTGACTCTTACCTGTAAAAGAATCAATAATAGGCAAGGGTTTGGGTGGAGGGGGGTTTTGTGCAACAATTAATTAGCAAATTATTAGGTAGGACTTTATAGAGGTCTTGCATAAAATTTTGTGGCATCCAATGGCTCAGCAGTAGCATCTAAGGATGTGGTGCATGTTGACACTGGCATTCAGTATAGTTTATAAGGTTGTCTCCATTCTGTGTATCCAGTCTTACAATTCAGGTTTGTAAAATCAATTGGATTTCAACCCGGGCAGTCTACATGGCACGCTGAGTATTCCCAGAAGTGCTGGAGGAGTGGCTCCTTCTCTCTAGAGCTGGGATTTTCAAAGCGTGCTACAGAAAGCAGGTGGAGTTCTCAGTGAAAGTCAGGGGGAGATGATGCTGAACTCCATTAGACCCCTTCATTTGTAAAATCACAGCCTATTCTCCTTGACCTGGGACATGTATTCATTCTCTTTCTAATCAACGCCTGGTGTGCATTGTACAAGTGTTAATTAACCGATAGCAACATAATTAAGAAAATGTAGCTATGGATCGTTATAATTCAGTTTCAGACACTTGACAATGAAATATAAATATAATGTTAAAAGAACAACTTGCTGCCAAGCATAATGGAAATAGGAATATCAATATGAGTTAATGATTAAAACTCCAGAACCTTCAAAAGTAACTCACAGCTCTATTGCTTTATTTTCTAACTGCTCTCTTTCTGTGGAGTTCCTAATCTATACACAGTGTATGACTATGAGATTTACATATGATTTTAGAAAATCACTAAGCCCATTCTGCTATTGAATTTCTCACTATGTGACTTAGTGAACTGGTTTTATGTCAAAAAGCACATTAAAAAAAGATAAGCCCAGACAGCATTTTCAGCCTGCAACAGATAAGTTAACACTGTATTGTTTAATTTTCTGTGTCTACACCTAAGTGACAAGGTGATGATATGTTTAAACATTAGGACTTTAGATATGTACTGATCAAATATTATCTAAGAAAAGCTTAAAGTGAAGTGGCATGGAAATTGATGTTTAATTGATTAATTTACCTTACAAGTCGCGGACTTATGATAGTAGAAACTAAGATGAAGTGGAAATCATAAACTGAATTACCATCAGGTAGATTCCATTAGGTTTCTACATAAGCAAATTTAAAGTCCTGGTAACAAAAACAATTATGTTACAGACAGCAAACTAGCATCTAGTCAGTAGGAAAGTAATAGAACATTATTTACTTCAATTGCCATTGGTTTCTATAGTGCCATGATGATTTACCCAGCAAGGTTGTGGTTCTCTGAAATCTACAAAATAACTCCCTTTATCTTTTCATCACTATTTACTAGATTAAGATTTGGCCTTTTTAGATTATTGCAATAACACTATTGAAAGGAAAAAAAATATTTATACTGAATTTTAATAATATTATTATACAGATGAGCTGAACTTCTATATCCAAGAAACAAAATTCTAAGCCAATTTTACATTTACAGTAAAGGAAAAAAATCCTGATTTCTATTTCCAAGGTCCTAGAGGTGCCAAATAACTCTATTACTGTTCTACACAGTCTTCTCAATAACTCTCCCAGAGCAGCAGGTCTCTGGTCAGTGGGAGGAGAAAGACAGTGAGGACATCGGGGAAGCAGAAGAGAAATGAACAGAGTAACAGAAGTAAGCATTTTGCTTATTCTGCTGATGCTTTAAGCAGCAAACAATGCAATCATAGGGACTTCCAAGCTCAGTAAGGTAACAAAAGGGACATAAATACAGCTCAGAGCTGCTTTCTATTTTCATCTTTCCTTTATTTGCCATTGGACTCAACCCAGCAGAGTGACGATGCAAAATATTGATTCTCACCTTCAGAAGCTGAATCTGGCTTTTGGGATCTATAGTTTCTGTATCTTTCCACATTTGAGGCTCAATGTTTTCTACTGAAACAAAATCCACAGGAGAAAACACAATTCCTTATTTTGAGGGATATCTGCCTGTCTTACAAACAAAGCATTTGAACTCTATCCTGCAAACAACTTAAATGTACTTATGCACATAAAGAGACACACTGAAACTAACAGGGCAGACAAAATACAAAATTACAGGAATAAATGTTGTGGGACTGGGACTTTGAGTATTATACATCTGCTCTTTCCCAAAAGATAAGATGAAGTACATCATCTTTTCCACCTGCACATTGTGGGAAAATGGAGCTCAGGAGAGCCTACATCCTAAAAAGACAATTGACAACACCAACAGGATGT
>VWYP01011401.1:0-63090 GCA_013400435.1 Pycnonotus jocosus
CGCCGAACACCGGCACCGAGCACGGCCCCGCACAGGCTGCGAAATGTCGGCGCTGCGGTGCGCCCTGGGAGCTGTAGTCCCTCCGCTCAGCACCGCTTCGCCCCACTCCTCGGCTCGCAAAATGTCCCCCGCCGAAGCAAGGCGGCCGCCTACAACTCCCAGGAGCCCGAGAGAGGGGAAGCGGAGGGGGGGCGGGAGGTGCCGGCCCCTTCCGCTCCGCACTCCCCGCCGGGAGTTGTGGTCCTGCCGCCGCTGTGGCCGCGCCGTGGAGCCTGGCAGGGACTCGCTGTCCCGGCGCGCCGCGGGCGGAGGGGCAGAGCTGGGAAAGGCGGGCAAGGCGGCCGGCTGCTGTGCAAGGTGGTGGGGCTGTGTGGTGCCGGGGTACGGGGGCTCCCCATTCCATTTTCTCCCCCCTGCTCCCTCCCTCCTTGCATTCCTGCCTTCCTCCCTTCCCCGGCGGTTGGCGCTGTGTGCCCGGGCGGGTGGCGGTGCCCGGGGTGCGGGGCCAGCGAGGGCCGCGTGTGGTGCGGGCGGTTCGCATCCAGCAGCATGGCGGGCCGCGAAGGGCGCTGGGGCCGGGGCCGGCGGGCAGCACAGTGGGGCTGCACCGTGACCTTCCCCTCCGCGGGGCGAGTGCCCAGCGGCCGATGGTATTTTCCCTGTTCCTCCCTCCCTGTTCCTTGGCGCGGGGGCCTGCGGGTCCCTGTCCCGAGGGACTGTGTGGGCTCTGGTGCAGTGCTCTCTGCGCCGTGAGAGCAGGCCCGTGGCCGTGGTTTGCGGTGACCGAGGTCTCCGTCTTCCCCACAGGAGGCAGCAGGAAGACGCGAAGAGTCTGTTTAAACAGCAGCATGGGGGAGCCCACTGGGAACCTTCCCATCCCGAGAAACGTCATCCTTTCCATCCCGAGAAACGTCATCCTTTCCGAGGCGTGCTGTGATCATGACACCATAACAAACCTGTGAGTGAGTCTGGTGTGCTGTAAGGGCCAGCATGTTTGGCCACTGACTTTGTTAAGGCTAACACGTCTCCTTAGAAGCAGAATTTCTCCTTTCTTTTTAAGTGCCCTCAGACAGATGCCAATGATGAATGCTTATATTGCGGTCTGGGAACAGCTGCTTTATTTAATTATGCACTTCAAGGCCTTTTCTGAGTTGTAATCGTTACTTTTCATGTGTTCTGAAAATGAGCAGAATAATATATCATTTTAAGGTTATTTCCCGCTAGGGGTTACATGGAGGGCAGTGTTTCCAAAAGCAGCCGTCACATCCTTTCTGTCAAAGACACCCAGACTTGACATGGCACATAGCACTCCTCTGAAGGTTCTCTGTGCTTTTTGCATCATGAAAATCTGGCCCTAACTTTGCACATGACCTTCCTTTGAAAACAGAAGCTTATGTTACCCATGGTCTTAATATTTATCAGCACTTAATGTTTGCAATGCATAACTATTATTTTTGTATCTTCTTAGTTGCGTTTAATGCTGTTTATTTAGTACTGCCTTTCTGCATGTGCAAATTACAGCTTGAATTTTTTAAAAATCTCTCTTCAGTTCTACAGGATAAAGTGGGCAGAGTGAATGTGGAGACTAGGTAAATATAGTGGTGCCTGCCTTATTAGGCTGTGTGCTGTTCTTCTGCCAAAAATTCAATAATATCTGCAGACATTTATACCACCGTGAGCTTGTGTCAGATTTAGAACCCAGTTCTGCAGCTTTGGATGATTCAGGGGGATGGAATTATTTTTAAAACTACATTTCCAGTATCATGATGGAAATGTTTGTTTTCTAGGGTGGAAGTGCTGAGATCTTTGGTGGCTTTAACTGACCCTCAGGAGGGGAAGCTGACTCAGTCTCAAGAGAAAGTGAGTGACTAACAGACTTTCCATGTCTGTTTACTGCATCATTCAGAAGAGCCTATAATTAGGTAGTCAAGTTTATTCTAATAATATGTTAGAACTGTTTCCATAGTTCATGTGAGCTGAACCAAAATGTGTGTGTGTGCCAGCTCTGTTTCCAGTTGCCCAGCAAGTGGTAGCTTGATCATTGACCACCTGAATTCAGCAAGTTCCCCTTCAAGCAGGTGGCACTGTCAGGTATTCCAGCAGCTCCTGAAAGTCAGGCTTCAAATCACGCTGTCATTTACTGACTGAAGGGCCAGCTCTTGCAGGTCTGTGGTTGCCACCTCTCTCATTTCCATGTGAGCACAGGATGTGTTACTAGTTTTCTTAATCCAATGGGATTGATTTCTTGAGCTGGCTCATTTTCTGATTCCTGGAATCTAGTAATGACTTGAGAGCATAAAGCCAAAGGAAGGAGTGGAGCTTTTACTTTATGCTACATTAAAGCAGACTTTAAATATAGCCCTGATATTTTTGTGGGTTTTCTATCACTGATGGGGATCAGTGATAGTGTCCTTTGTAATAGGCAGAACGTGATGGCTGTTGGGACAGCAAGTACAATGCTAATGCAATAAGGATTGTACTGACCAAATCAAAGTGTGAGCAATTGGATGTGTTTCGGTGGATTTGTACAGTGTGAAAAAACATGGGGTGTAATATGCAGAGGTCATTGCTGTCTCTTGGAAGATGTGTAAGACAACTTTGGGGGATTCAGATTTACTTAAGAGCTTTCTGTTCATCTTTTAGTAATTGGACCTGATGTAATCTGTAATGAAATTTGGTAGCATTATTTTCACTTACTTAATATTCTTGTATTCAGTCTTGTGTAAATCTTTAATTCTAATGTGCATTCATTCCTTAAATAATGTTTTCATTTGAAGCAAAATTGCTTGGGAATCCCTACAGCACAGCTAACTGTTATATTGCAGTTATAATTACTTTGCATGACACAGAGTGATGGTCTCATTCTTGGTTCTCATTTCACAGTTAAGTTTTTATGCTCCTTTGTATCCTAGGCACTAAACTCGCTGGGCATTTGGAAAACTATATTTAGAGTTGTTCCTGGGCCTATATCAAAGACCTCAGTGGAGTGACAGCTGGAAGATGGGAGACCAGGAGGCAGGTGAACCTTTCCTGGGGATAGTGGCTGATGGTGCCAGAGACTACGAAGGAGCTCTGCCCTCAGACACAGTGTCGCTCAGCGATTCTGACTCTGATGACTTGGGGCTGGCAGGTGAAGCAGAAGTTGATACAGTATCTCCTGAGGAGCCATCTGTAGATGAAGGGGATTTCAGACCAGGAGAGACACCCGACTCTTCAAACAGCGGTCACAGATCTCCTGTCCAGCCATTCCATCTGAAGGGCATGAGTTCTTCGTTCTCTCTCCGTAGCCAGAGCATCTTTGACTGCCTGGAAGAGGCAGCCAAGCTGTCTGTGCCCTCGATGCCTGAAGATAATGTTGTTGATGGGAGGTTTAAGCGTCCATTGCCTCCAACCACAGTTTCAGGTAACGTGGCCCCAGAAAACATGGGAAGGCAAGCCAGACCAGTGCAGGCTCCCAAAACCTCTCCTGCAGTGCCTGACTACGTGGCACACCCCGAGCGCTGGACCAAATACAGCCTAGAGGGAGTTTCAGAGTCCAGTGACAAGACCAACAGGGCAGTGGCCATGGAATTCCTGTGTGGTTTGAAGAAAAGAGGGGAGCAACAGAGCTCAGCTACCCAAGATAGCTATAGCTACACCCCATCCTTCATTCAGGACCCTTCCAGCTGTGGAGCTGGGAGGATTGTCTTCACCAAACCAACTAAAAGAGGTGTTGATGGATTGGAAAAGAAAACATCAACAGGGGAGGATGATAAGAAACAGGTGAAGACAGATCTGAAAGGAAAATCTCTGAAGAAGAGTGATGACGTGAGAGACGAAGATAAGGTTGAGCTGGGGCACTTAGACAGTGACAGTGGAAAGGCAGCAGAGGAGGAGGAGTGCATGGTGGAGGGGGACCAGAACACAGAATGTAAACCTGATGCAAGGCTTAATGATGCAGGTGAAGAGCCATTGCTGGAACCAGTTGGATTCCACTGCAGTAAGAAGAAAAGCAGGAAAAATTTCCGACCTAAAGTAGGTGATGAAGGGGAGGAGGAAGAGTCCTGAAGGATGAAGCACACTGGAGACATCCCAGGACTTGTCTTGTTAATTTTTTTTCCTCTTTTTTTTTCTTCTTTTTCTGATGTGAAAACCACGTGATAGCTTTTTGTCCAACAGTTTGCATCATAGCCACCAAGAATGTTTAGTATCGTTAGAAATTAAGCTACCTAAAATAAACTCCAGACCTTTTGCTTATGCGAAGTCCATGGGCACAGGATAGTTGCATCCTGGCAGGACAGAATAAAGTGTGCTTTGTTTGCTCGAACAGCTCCCTGGGTCTCGCTCTGGAGCTGAAGTATCCAAAGACACAGAAGTGTTAGCTAAAAGGCTGCAGGGCTTCCTAGTAACTCCCAGTTTTGGAATAGTTCCCAAATCCTGTGGAATCCTGGAGAAAAGGTGATAAGTTCATTATGTAGAGATTTTTAAACAATGAAAATAAAACCTAGTCTTCCACTGGATGTGATTTCTCCTGGCCCTGTCCCAGGAAGGAAAACCCTTTGACTTTTTTGCTTAAAAACATCCTTCTCTCATTGCTGTTGAGGGTGAAAGCACAACAGTGCCCAGTTATATGATGTGGTGGTCTGCACCTTTTTATGTCCTTTCCAGGAGGTGCTGCTTCCATATTGATTCTGTATGTGGATTGGGGTATTTGTGGGAATGAAGTATTTATACCAGAACTGGAGACTTATTTTGTTCTATGTGATACAATAAACTTATGGTTGTAACTTGATTTCATCTCTGAACCACACTGAGTAATGGTAGCTGTAGGAGTTTTACCAAACTTCTAATTTGATTTCAAAACTGTCTTGAAAACCTTTTAAAGTGTTACTCTAACTTTGCCATCTTGATAACTTCTCCCTCAAGTGCTATAGATGCTAAACCTCACATTTTTAACGTTTTCAATCATTTTACAATGTATAATCCCCTCATGGGATGAGTCATCTCATACAATGAATCACATTGTAAGGAATGTCAAATATAGTGGGGTTTTCCCACAGTATTAGTAAATTTAATAAATAAGGTTGAAAGATTAAATTCTTTGAAAGGTTACATGATTTGAAACTCAAATTCGTTTGGGTCACTTTGAACTGACTTTTTTTTGTCAGTATTCTAAATGAACCAATCCCAAGCGTAGTATTTATAACTGTGTAGTGGAAGATTAATTCTTAAGAGTTTGTGGTATTTCTTGGTAGAATGTGCTTGCCCAAAATCTGAAGGGTATTTGAGGGGGTGACTTCCACTGTGGGGGAGTCCATCTTAACAATAATTACCTGGGAGGCCTAAATCGCTTGGGCTTTGTGTTTAAACAGATGCATCCTTTAGCAGAAGAATCAGAAGACCATGTAAAAGGAGCAGTTGTATTCCATTTTTCTAAACTCACCTTTTAGTTTTCAGAGCAGAATGTATTTTCTCATGAGTGTGCAGTTGGATGTACATTATTTAGTGGGTCATTCGTAAATACATTCATTGGTCTAGTGCATGTGAGTGGACACACACAGCAAGTACAAATGGATAGATTTTTGGTTTCAGTGGATAATTAGCGTGCTGATCACAATGAAAATAGTAGCCATTTCAAAGTGGAAGCTGCTGCCAAGAGCAGGGAATGCTGATTCTGAGATATCTATTATTTCTTAACAAAAAAAAAAAATGCAGCTCAGTAAACCTACTGGGTTTATGAGTTCTGCTTGCCCAGAGTGAGGAACAGGTAGGATTGTCAAAATTGCATCACTGCTAGTGGAGTCACCGGCCAGGGGCACAGCTGAATAAACTGGACATATGCCTGTTTCATGAAGCCATCATAACAAGATTAATATCTGTTAATAAAAGGCTCATTTTTGTCAGAGCTGAGATATTTTTTTTTTCCATCTCTGGTAACAGAAAGCTTTTGTGCAATCTACAATTACATTGCATAGAGACAATATTACATGTGTGAGGAAGTGCAGCTGAAGCTTATCAGAGTCAGACACAGCCCAATACTTCCCCCTTCTGATGCTGTTTATATTATTCCAAAGAAATTTCCCCTTAGAGGATGGTATTGATATTTTAGCGGTATATCTTGCAAAATCCTAATAAAGCCAGCGGGCATTTGTATGCTAAAAATGTACAAACCAGTTTAAGTAATGGAAAAAGCCACAAACAGCCTAAATTCTGAGACTGCAGGATACTTTTTGGTACACATTCTTGTTTAAAGTCTCTTAAGTGATTTCTTTTTTCCCCCTGACCCTTAAGAAAGAAAAATAAAATGAAATCAGCTACTTAGATGTAGAGGAGGCATTCCATGTGGTGTGATACATGGAGGCAAAGGCTCGTTTCCAGCAGGACACTGTTTCCAGCAGCAGCTCTGACGGGGCATGGGAACAACAAAAAGCAGGTGATTCCAGTCTCTGAGGTTGAGTGAGGAGCCCTTGAGAAGGAATACCAGCAAAGGAATACCTCACAGGAGCCAGTGTGGGAAGAGAAGCTGGTGAGTGCAATTGTTTGAGCGTTGTAGGAACTTCAGAAGCTTTATGGATTGTAATGTTTCGATATTCAGGCCTTTTCCTTGGAAACTATTTCTTGATTTCCTTTTCTAAGCAGCTCAGGAGTACAAGCTTGATTTCTTGGCCAAGGAAGGAGCTTGTTTTTAAGTGCGTAAATGATTGCCTTTCCAAAGGGAGACTCCCTTGAACAGATTACTGTGGAATTTGGCAGAGATGATGGTGCATTGAGGGTGTGGTATCTGGAGAACAAACGGTGTTTAGAAAACAAGGTGCTGGAGTCACCCTGGGGGAGAAAGCTTTAGCGCTGTTAGTGGAATGGTTTTGGAGAAAGGACTGTGTGCTATGGGAGCAGCAGGAAAGAAAGCCCAGGAAATTGAAGGAGAAAGACCCAAGAAATCTTCAGTAGTGTCAAGCAGTAGTACATAGCATAGAGAGCTTGTTGCCCTTAGGCCTTCAAGAGATCAGGATTTTACTTCTACAGTAGTTCAGTACGGTGAAAGGTTTAACGTGAAGAAATAGAATAAAATTTAATTATCAATGTATTCGATGTCAGTCTCAGACTGATCAGCATTCTCTTCTTTTTCACTTCTTTGCGGCAAAGACGCTTCTGTGTTGGCACTCTTCACACCTGATGGGATTGGAAAAATCGTGCTTGTTTGAAAGCCTTAGGACAAGGGCACACAGTAGTAATTATTTAAGAAACATTAAAATGTTGAAAAAAAAAAAGACACTAGATTGTGTTACTTTGCAGCTTAATAATACTTACTGTATTATTTTCAGCTATTTAAATTTCTGATTTTTATGCAGTTACAGTACTAAAACGTCTGGGAAGCCTGCTATAGGATGGAGGTTTTTAATTGGAATACTGATGAGCAACTCACATAAGTGTTTTATAAACTTCTGACAGAATTAAGTAGTGCTTAAGGTTAGCTTAAATCTGAATGACTTGAGGTCTTGTCTTGTCATGACTTTGTTGAGTTTTCCAGCTACTTCTCTTTTCCATGCAATATATATATGCTCAGTTTGTGGATTTTGGAGGCTATTTTGTGTAGTAGATAGTAAAATAGGTCATTAAGAAAGATATCCAGAATCTTTATTGTGTGGCTACCCTGCAGTGGGTGAGAAATTGTTCCTGTCTCTAATAATTTAAACTCCATACAGTGGAGCCCTGGGACACAGGACATGATTCTTAACTGATAGAAATAGGTGCAGCTCTAAAGGCAAATGAATTCTGTTAATTAAAAAACAAATTAGGAGACTTGCTCAGTTTTTATTTTTCATTATTATTGTTATGAATTTTAAATACTTTTGTAATGCTTCAGAAGGAGTATCTCATGGACTCAAGAAACCCCCAAGGCAATCCTCTGTTGCAAATAGATACTCGTTTGTGTGCTTGAGCTGGGTGAGAATTATTCTAACTCATCCTAACTGACAGTCGTTACCCCAGAGCTTTTAAATTTTATTTTACAAAAGGTAATTTTTTTCATTCTGAAGTAAGAATATTCTGTTCCCTGTTTATATTCCCATTACCTCTAGGAATCTCCTTATGGGGTTATTTTCCAATCTTTTTTTTTCCTGCCTTGCATTTTTAAAATTACATTGTTCAGCTGTATTAATTAGCTTTTCTCTGATTGTTTTCAGTACTTACATGTGTAGTTTGGAGCTGGCTGAGTGCACAAGAGGTTGGTTTTGGTTAAAATCTCTGCCATGGAGGAGATAACAGCTGTACAGTAGCAAATCTACAAAATAGGTAGTGATTAAATACCTACCCTTTTTTGTGAGTGTATTGCATTACCTCAAGCTGGCACAAACTTACTGAAGGATTCCTTGTGTGTTTCTGTTGGACCTGAATAGCCTGACTTTTTTCAGGAAGCCATAAAAGGGATAAGAAGGGAGCAGGAAACTGTAGCAGGAGTATTAAGATAGAGAACATGTAGTGAGGCCAAAATTATACAGGAGAGTCGTAGAGATAAAGAAAACAATAAGAGTTGTGCTACATAGCAGGTGGTTTAACATTTTCAGACTATGTGAGAAATGTTTGTTTATATTGCAAGGGCTTGTCATCAAAAGCGCAAGACAGAATTTCCTGCTATTATTTGGAATTCATAATTGTATGCTGGACACTTCCCTTTTGACATATTGGTACCTGGTATCTTAAGAAAATTAGAAAAACTGATGTACTAGAAGATTAGGTCAGATCATAGAGAATGTGTCTATTTTCTAAACTGACATTTAAAAAAAAAGAAAAAGAAAATATTATGAGAAGGACAAGACTGAAAGGGGGAAGATGAAGTGTTTCATTCCAGAAGCATCCTTAACAAAGGAAATAAACACTGTAAGCTACCAAAGAGAGCAAGGAATGTTAAATTCCCTTTTCTCCTTTCTATAGGAGTTTAGAAGTCTTTCTTTACATACATTTATCACCAGAAAGCAATTAGGAAAGTGAAGCCATAACAGATCCCTTTTTCCGTCCTTTTATCCCTAAGTACGGTCTGCCAGACCACCATTAAATGACAGAAAGATAGTGAAATCCTAAAGCTAATATAAATGCCTAGAAAATACTACTTACCTGGGCTTCCAGAACTTTAAATCGTTTTTCTTGTTCTTTCAACCCACTAAAATACTTAGACAAATTATCCACCCTGTGGAAAACAAAGCAAACACCTTGAGCAAAAAGGAGAGGCCTCAGAAGAAATCATAAAACACAAACCTTGTGTAACTTTACTACACCCATAGCCCCCTTCACTGCAGTTCTGTGCTGCTTAGACATCCCATAGCCCCCTAAAAGTTTTGTCCTTTTGAGGTGTTCACAGAAATATTTTTTGGGCAGAGCAGCATCTCTAAAACACTCTCATGCACCCGTTGTCCAGGGACTCACAAATGACAGATCCAATTCCAACAGAAACTGATCGTGGTGTGAGAACTGGGGCTACAGCAGAGATAAGCCACTTAAAATTTATGCAGTCTTTCATTTCTGGAAACTTCTGGCTTGACTGTCAAATGCCATTTTTCATGCAGTCCAAAGGGATTGCTTAAGGAGCATCCATGTAGTGCCTCCAAATCACTGAATTATCACCATGCTTTCTGCATCCTTCACTTGCTCTCTCATCAGTTCCTTATTGTTAGCATCTGATCCTCATAGGCTTGGCAAATCCCTCTCTGGTTTCTCCCAGCTACTCTTTCAAAGCTTCCCTCTCACAGGCTGTGTTCTAGTCCCATCTATGTGAAAAGCCTGCTGCTGGGTGGGGTCTAATGCATTTTGAGATTGGTTCAGTGCAAACAAAGTTCAAAGAATCACTTCCTGAGGCTTTCCTAAGATTTCAAAATCACACTGCTACCACCTAAGAGCAACAATAAAAGCCATCGGGGTAGTGATGTTCATCTGAATCTCTTCCAGTCTTTCTCTGGCTCTGCTATACCTGAAATACTGTGAAACCAGGTGGATTCTCATTTTTTCCCTCCAGTAACTTCACGTACAATGTACCATCTTTATTATTTATTATATAAAGGATATAGTACCCTTTATTTGGAAGAAATTGCATGTATATTTATGGTATTATCTCAACAATTAAGCTCTCACTCCTGCGGTTTATCAGTGATCTGCTTATGAGAATAAAGTTTAAACATATATAATCATTCTAAATTATTATTAATTAAGGGTCTATGTGAATTAGAGGGATAGGAGTATTTTCCAAGAACACAAGTATGCTGTTCTGGTCTCCAGTTATTCTGTGAGTTGGAGAGATGGAGGTTTATTTTCAAAGAAAGCAGACAGCACAGGAACATTTCCATGGAACTTTCTTATTATAGTAACTTTCAGATCCATTGTGCCTCTATATGAAGCCTGTTTTATTGTAAGAGAAAACAGCTGGAATAGGTGTTAAAGGCTTATTTAAGAAGTGCTTTTCTGTCTTAGATGTTTCTTTGATCTGTTCTTCCTGCATATAACTACTTTGTGTCTCACAGATCTAAACCTCTGAAAAATAATTTAGGACTTCTACTTTATCAGGCTAAACCAATTCAAGTGATATTCCTAGTGGGGAAATATAGAGAAGTACACAAATGGAGACTTAGTCCCATGCCATAAAGGGATAAGTATTTGTTCTTCTTCATCTGTGTAGGTATCTGCATCAAGGTATCTTAAACTTCCATTCAAAAGTCTGTTGTATTCCTACAGAGGATGGAATTATGTGTGCTGCAGTCTAGCACACAACCTGGTTTTCCACCATTTGCTTCATGAATAAGATTTTCATTGAGCTTGGCCACAGATTTGGCTGGAACTTGCAGGTCTATAATTGTACATACTTCAGGAGTGACAAACACTCTAACATTGTAATGATGCTGGCCTCACATTTTTTCATGGAGTGTGCTATTTCCTAACTGCATTCCAGTTGGACCCTTTATATAAGTTTTACAAGAACTTCAAAGCTGAACTAATTTGAAAACTGGAGGCTTGCAAGTTATTCTTACTGTGGGTCCAAATAACTTACTTATGAGATGTGGCCTTCAGCCTTTCTTCATTGCTTTCTTTCTTTTCTTGCTCAAGGTTTACAAGATAATGTTCTTTTTGCACCAGCTCCCATGTTATGATTTTTTGATCAAGGCCCACTGGAAGATCTCTTTCTGTAGGAAAAAATAAGATAAGAATTATATTTTACTCCTCTTTCTCTGATACTACTAGTGAAAAGTCAATATGCTAAAGGAAGGTTGTTTTTAGGGTTAATAATTGCAAAACTCAGAAGCAAATTAAGTAACTATTCCTTAAACCTATCAACTGTTAAATCTTCAGAAATCAAATCCCTGTAACCCATTTTATATTGCTACCTTTGTTGTAATAACTATGCTGCATCAAGAAATGCACTGTGGGAAACTGTTTATAGTTTAAATTATAATTAATTTAATTCTTTGTCTGTACTCTCCTGGCACTCTTCATTAGAAACAAAGTGTGACTCTTGGCTTAAGGAAATCCAGCTTGCTCTGCTGTTTTGTGTGTGCACCATGTCCTTGGGGAGACAGTCAGCTCTACAGTTGCTTGATCACATTTGTTAACAACTCACCCAGGTGTTTTTTCTTGTGCTCCATCTTGTTGAAGAGTCTTCTGAGAACCAGAGTAATGTGGTTGATAATGATAAATGGTGGTGCTAAGGCAGGCCGGCCATGGTATTCCACAATCAGGTTGTAGCGCTGCACTTTCCAGAAGATGTCTGTGTTGCCCTGGACAACTTGAAAAGTGTAACTGTAATTTGGGGGGAGGGAATAAAAGCATGTCACTCTTTTCACCACAACAAGCTAAAGATAAATATAACAAAACTTAGTCTTGTATTTACTTTAAAAAAGGAACAGCAAGCTCAGCAAGTGGTGTTAATTTAATCTAAAGTTTGTGCAAATTCTTAGATATTACAATAATTGCAGCTGCAGTCTTCAAATGTTAAAAAATACATTTGTTTTGTTTGGCATTTTTGGGATTTTTTTTAAAAGAAAGATAATTCTACTTTGCTCAGGAAAGATCAGCAAACATACCACATCATTTCTTCAACCAAATGAATCATTATTAGGTGTGTTGACAACAAGCATTTCCCTGATGTGCAAATCATCCACTGCAAAGTCTGCCAAGTTTATGGCTGCTGTGCACCTGCAGATTTGTGATTCCACACAGCCAGGGACTCAGACCCTTCTGTGCATGTTTAATTGAATTTTTAGTAATAAAATAGGCTTCTTTTCTCCTTGTCTCCAGTATGGCTAGAGTAAGGATGATGAGAACTTAAGAGCTATCTGATCACGGGATTCTGTCTATCAATCCCCAAGTAATATTCATGAGGAAAATTACAAGTGTATTCCAAAAGGAATAGCCAGCAGTGGGGTAGTAAATATGGGCATCCACTTAAACTTTGCAGCCTGTTCTGATACTTAGTGGAATCACTCTTGCCTGAACATAGCAATCAGGAGGTTCATAAGGAGGACGTTTGTGACCAGTAGGAAGATGACCAGCAGCAGTATGACGAGCCAGTTGGCGTAGCTGTTGGGGCAGGATGGTGTGTTCTCCTGCAGGATCTGCAGTGGGTTCAACGTGCAGTTCCTGGGATATGTTCGAGATGCTGAAAAGGAAGGTGGAGGAAAAAATAGCTGTGACAAATCCTAATGCCATGTTTCTTTCTTTGATTTTGTGGAAGTGTAATCATGTTGTGTACGTGAAAAGGCATTGCATTGTGGTGCAAGACATGTGCAGCCCTAGGACACTGCAGACCTCCACAACTTGGTTGCACATTTAATGGCAAGATGTCTGTCACTGCTGGTTTTGTAGTAGTATTCATAAAAATGGGATTGTATTTCTGGATCCTTTTTAGACTAGTTTTGAAATTCAAAGTCAAATAGCCTCTGAGTTTGTGTTCCCCCACACTGTTATGTCCTCATGCCTGGCATGTGGGTTAGAGGAGAAAACTCAGTACAAGCTGTGAATGGGATTCCTCAATCTAAATTTAAAGTGCTTTGTGTATCTGAACTTGCAGTTGAGGTTAGGAGGAAGGTCTGATTCTACTGCATGAGACTAGAGGTCTAGTGCTATGAATTAAACCCATAAGTTTAGAGTAGCATAATGATATTTACTTTTTTCCCCTCTACTTCTTTTCTCATTAATCCTTTTCCCTGGTGCCACAGATAACCCCCTGGTTACGCTCATTAGAGCATGTGGTTATATCAAGGCTCACCAAGCTGGGATTTCTTTCACCAAGGGCTCTACCTTATGCTTATCTACACTGAATTTCATTTGATGATTCAGCGCTCACGAGGCTCCTCTGTCTCCCTTAGGTGTCAGTTTTTGTCTTTGCTACCCAGTGATGTAGTTTTGTCAGCAGATTTTGTCCTCCTTATTACCCCTCTCCCTTTCCATCTATTTCATAAAGATGTTAAACAGAATAAGACCCAGAGGGCCCTAGGACAAATTAATCCCTTCTGGAAGTTGCCCATGTAATTGTTTGGGTTTTTTTTTTCTGTTACTCTTAATCAGTTATTTACCCAGTTAGAGACTGGAGTTTCAGTGGAGAGAAACACACCTTTCTAGGGAGTGCTATATCTGACTTTTTGGTAAATGAGCTGAATTATATTCCAGAATTTTGTTTCTTTCCAATTACTTTAATGGAAATAAGGGTGACTGATTGTGCTATACATGCTTACACCATAGGTATTTAAAATGGACATGAATCACATTCCTCTCTCTTGTATCATTCAGGTATTTTGGCTTTTCTAAGACATGCATTTTCTTATTAAGCAGAGTGAACATGAGACAATGCTTACTGGTTTGCTTCTGTCTGTGGTGCCTTTTTTTTTTCTATTTTATATTACTCCCAGTTTGAATCCCACTTCATAGTTGCCAGTGACATTTAGCACTGGCTAAATGCTGTGATGTTACTGCAGACTTCTGTGGGAGGTGACCTATTCTGTATTTTACCTGCTTACATATCAGAAATGTTGCCTTTGAACTTTTATGTCTAATTATTTCTGTCTCTTATGATTATTTTGATGTGGTTTTGTTTACAGTGCTCCACATAAGCAATTACCAGCTTTATTTGATTTGGGCAGCTTTATCTCTAGAGTAAATAAATGCTCTGGAGTAATTTTATTAAAAAAACATGTGCTTGCTTATGGGCAGGGCAGTACTGCTTTAACACTGTCACATTAACCTACTGCCAAAATGTGTGGAGGTGCTGTTATTTATTGTTTAAGTTTACACAGGGTTATCTGGGTCTAGGTTAAACTGAAAGGAAGTGGAAGGAAGTGAAAGCAGGTATGCCAGCCTTTAAAACTGCAAATCCTTGTGTATTTTTGAGAGCTTATCTAAATAGGGCCAGCCCTTATGATCTAATGTAACTCCACAATTACCATTATCTCTTTGCAAATACACTATTTGTGTGACAGTAATGTGTAAGCTTTGGCCCGTAGGACAAAGATTTAAAAAAGCAAAATTAAAAAAGAGCAATACTTGGAAGAAATTCCGTGCTCTAATCCAGAAGTGTGCATTCAAAAATGGCCAAGTTAGGGGGAAAGAGATTTCCTCACTGTCTATTTCATCCAGTGGAATCTGGCCAAATATCTGCAGGTAGGGACGATAAAGAACCCTTCTGAATATCCATTCCACTTGGCTGTCATCGGGATGAAGCAGAGCTTGAGTTGTCACACCATAGGCAATGAGCCACACACTCAAGAAAAACAGGAAGAAGAAAACATCCTTCATCTGCAAAAGAGAGGGGGAGGGGAGAAAAGGAGGGGCGGTGACTGTGATAGCATAGTCAAGGAACAGTAGTCTTTCTGTATGAATATGGCTCAAATAATTCTGTTTCTTTACAAACTTGTTTAGGTTAAAGGAGGTGGAATAAGATGCAGTTCCATGCACAGAATTTCTCATCTGACCTTGCTGTTACCATATTGTCCTTGGCCTGTAGTAAGCATTCTTCTTTGATAGCTCATTTAGATAAAGGCACATTTTAAATTAAAATCTTGCTTTCCAATCATCAAATGTTTAAAAATGAAACACATTATATTGTTTAAGTGACTGTCACATTTTCTCTTTTAAGTGCATATTTTCTGTGAGATATCTCAGTGCCATGGACTGCTTTACTGTGAATTACAAGAGTTCTGCTGCAGCAGAGAATCCTGGTAGCAGTCAGTGCTCATTGACGAACACTGAGCCACTGACACAGCAGGCAGGGAAGGCTGCAAGGATCAGGTTCCTTCTGTCGTCGGTTTTCAAGCTCAGTGATGCATCTAAAAGATTCTTTTGGGGGCTTCCTGCTTTTAAACGTTGTATTTCTCTACAGAAGCAGAGGTAATTGAATCCTAAAACACTTACTTAAAAAAAAAAATCTAATATGCATTTCAAGTGCAATAATTTTTCCCTAGTGGAAGAGGAACACTTCATCCTCTCCCCATCTAATCTGACAGAGTTCATTAGGGACTGTAGATTCATTTCAATTAGATCCTTGGATTGTACAGTTACCCAAAAGCACAGGCATTTCAGAGCTCCAGGATGTTACTTGGAGTTCTGATAAGAAACATTATCTCTAAGCCAGGCTAGACAGTCGATGTCTGACTTCCATCAATCTGCATTGTTTTCTGGATGATCTAAAATTTAGGAATGCTGCAGGGCTGTAATGGTATCAGGGTGATGGGAGAGTGGTGGCAAGTCTGGAACTATTTTTTTTCCAATCTGAGGTCTCTCACAGTGAGTATTGCTCTGGAATGAGCATTGTTCTGGCATTTTAGCAATAACCGGACCTGTTTCAGCAAATCTGTAGCAAGGGTATAAAGGGGAAAGACAGTAAGAGACCATCTGGGTTTGCTTCTCTGTTCAATGAGGGAGATGGTTTTGTTTGAACCCTCTCGAACCCTTCAAGCAGGTTTCATTTACTGAAGTAACCTTCACTGTTTCTTCCTTTGATGTGAGGTTCAACACTGAAATACCAAAGCTGAGGCATTGTGTTGGCTTGAGTGGGGTGAAGATGAAAGGTCCCTGTAAGGGTTTTGTCTGGGCTGCTGGTTTTGTTCTTGTTTGCATCTTCCCAGTCTCAGTGTTATCTTGCAGAGTGGACACAGGTAAGACTTGTTCAAGACCCTGGTTTAGCTTGGCAGGTGGCAAAGCAAGGGTTAGAAGTTGTACATCTGACTTGTTCTAATGCCAAAAGCTGGATAATGAACAAGAACAAATATTTATTTGCCATTTACCCTTTTGCTAGTCCAACCAAAAGTCATGTTAGAGTTCCAGTTATTGCATTTGTAGACAAATCCAAATAGCTTGGTAGTTGTGTTTATTCAATGTATAGGCTTGTTTAGACTGTAGAGCTTTTACTGAGTTCTGCTGTGAGTCACGAATCAAATATTTGTAGATTCTGTAATGGTACTTACAATTAGATGAACACTATTAATCAGTTAGGATGAGCTAATTGACCTGGAGGATTAACATACCTAAATAAAAAGCTATTTCACCATACCAGTGCATACCCAAGCACAGTAACTGTAATCCCAATGTCTCATTTCCTGCAGGAGAAGGGTAATAAATAAAAATATTTTATCAACATCTTCCAACATCTGCTCACAAAGTACTAATATGTTTTCATTGTAACAGAGAACTAAAAAGTACATGGAAGACTTAACTCATGTAGAAAACTTGTGACTATCCTTTTTCACTGATTTTTTTTTTTCTGCACTTGCTGCAAAAAACATATAATTTGCTTCCCCAAGTCATTCAGTGGAAGCCCTGCCCTTCTGTACATGGTCTGTCATCTGTCTGAGGTCTTTGCCCTGGATGCACACAGCTTAGGATGTAGGAGGAATAGCAGTAAGGCAAAGACTGCTGTTTGTTTGCCAGATTTGAGGATAAACCATTAGGTGATGTACAAGGATTAGTAAATTGGGACCAGCTTACTGCACTACAGAGCTCTTTGAAAGGATCTGTTTCAAACATTGCATCTTGTAATAAAATAAAAGAATATGCAAAATGACAGGCCTTAAAGATGTAAAAATAAAAGATTATAAAGTTATTTCCTTTCTAAAGACAAGATTTCCTACTCTCCATTTCTTAGAAGGCACAAGTATTTCTCTGAGACAGACTGCACACTTACCATCCTTTCCACAATTATGATCTTTGGTCCAAGTTGTTTGTGAATGGCAAAAATATGGATAAGTCTAAGTGTAAACACCATAAAATCAATGGCGAGTATTGTACGGCCAGCTTGAAAAGTTGAGTTCAGCATCCTGCAGAACACACGAAATGAAATATCAGCTCCCAGCAAGTACTGCTAAAGTCTGTACAGTGATGAATAATAACCAGAACATGGAAGAACACTCTTTTCTCTCTCTTGGCTTCAATAAGATTTATTAACAAATTAAAAAGGTACCTTGAGTAAAAGGAATTTTCGAAAACAAACAAAAGCTTTTTGGTACATGTGTTTGAATATATCTTTTTGTTATCTCTGGAGAAACTTCCACAATTTCCACAGAATTTTAAAGGCTCCTACTGGGCAAACATGTCTCAAAGCTTGTAAAAATGAATGTTAGAGCCTGTCCTCTTGTGCACATGAGTCAGCTGATGTACATAGCCCTTGTACTGATGCTTGCCACCTCAGGTGGAGTAAATATATACCTGCAGGTTACTCCAATTATGAAGAGAAATATGGTCACCATATCACATTTATTCCAGTTATCCTCCACATACAGTTTAAATTTTTTCATTAAATTTGTGTCTTCATCTGTATAGAAACTCTGAAAAAGAGAAATGACCATTGGTATCAATCTCTTTCCACTTTCACCATTTCCTTCTGAGTTTTAACATAATACCTGTTGCCTTTTTCCCTTTCATTGCAAAGAGCAAAATCAAATTCTGAGTGTAATAAGGAAAAAAAAAAAAAAGCTGCTAAACAATGCAGCTTCCAGGCAGAGTTCAGTTTCTAGGCATTGCTATCTAAGCAGCATGAACAGATTTGGCAATTGTGTACTGGAATTGTCAGTGAAGGTACATTTGATTATCTAGGCAAGGAGTTGGCTTTCTTAATTGGGTTTTAGCCTGGCAGTCTTCATGTTTTACAGGTTTATAATGAAATGTTCCTTGATCCAGATATTTTCCATATCTTCCTCTGGTTATGGCCTTGCTGCATAATTTCAAATAAATTGTGACGAACTTTCCTGTCTCTTTTGCTTAAATAATGAACACCTACTGGTTCTTCCAGAGTAAATGATAGTAACTGCTGGGGGGTTTTTTGTGTCTAAAGAGAAGAGCTTTATGCACCCACAGTTGGCAACACACCTGCACCACTGTTATTTCAGTTTTTAAACTGAGGACATTCCAAAACCAGTAATAGGAGACTAATGGAGAAGGGCTTTTGGGGGTTGGTGGTTTTGTTTGGTTGATTTTTTTTTTTTTTAATTTAAGAAAAGCAAGCCCAAAAGTGATCTGCTAATATTTTGAGTTGAAAAGTATTTTAGGAAAAGACGCAAATAATCTGAATTCATTTACTTGTGGTTTTTTTAAACAGTTCCCAATGGGAAAGAATCTCCTAAAAAGATGTAGAGCTGTCTACTGTGTTTCCAGGTGTAGAATATAACTTCCAATTTACATTATTTGTGGTAAGAGGACCTAGTTCTAGGGAGTGAAATCAGAGAGGGACTTTACAAAGTGAAGAATATCTGAGTGCTGGCAGCCCACTTGGCTAAGGCTGCGGTAGGATGGAAAAACAGAGGTAGAGCTGTAGGTTTATATGGAGGAGGAAGAGCTTGTTCTGGGAGAGAGAGGTGAGATGTTTAGGATAAGGTAAGTGCACCTGACACTTGGAATCTCCAAGCCTGTCCAATTATACAGATTGTAAATCTATTGCAAATACTGCAGCAGGTTTCACTGTGCTGTTACTGGGGTGACACCGGTTACTCACCTGTCGGATCTCTTCCAAGACAAGGGTAAACACCCAGAAGTAGAGCACAATTTCTTTAACAGATGGACCCTGAGGTGGGGGTGGTTTAAAGTCCAGTAAAAGGACATAAGTAAACAGAAAGAGAAAAGCAAAGTACATTATAACGTTCCCCATAAACACAGTTACAGGGGCGCTCCAGAATTTTCTCCACTGGGTAAACATGAATGTCGCCCATGCTGTGTTTGCAGAAGGGTTCTGTTTTTCCAATGTGTCATTTCCTCTGCAAACCAAAAAGAATACATGCTTGGTGACAATCTCCTAAAATTAGTTCATGGGAATAGGCTCAATGTTATTCTATATAAAGCTTCTTGTAAGATAGTAACAGGCAGATGCTGGGGCTGGCCAAGGGGGAAGGCTGTAGAAGTCAGAGCAATCACATTACTATAGCAGAAATATTTAAAATCCAAAAGAAGGTTTTGAAAAACAAAGTCACATCAGAAGCATGTGCACATTTTTGTTATTTCAGTTTAGTTGTATTAATTTTATTTATTGACTTCATTGTGTTCCTGCATGGAGTGCAAATGCACAAGGACGGGGGAAGGGTAATGGCTCTTTATAAAATAACAGGAAAGAAAGGAAAATGGCCAATGAATTTTTGCTAGTTAGCTCATAATTATTTTGGCTCTAAAATTTTCTTGTGTTTTTTGCCTGTGGAAGTTCTTGTTGTTGCTGTGACTTTAAACTTCTGACCCAGTCTCTAAGTGCTGGATCATATACTAAGCCCGTGTTTCTCCACTATCCTTGCTGGAATCTGATAGACCTACTGAAGAATGCCTTGCTCCTTTCCAGAACTGGCATCTTGCCCTTTGTGGTTAAATTAGAGCAAGTTGCAAAAAAAGCAATATAGAAGCCTTTTAGCAAAAAGAGTTGACCTCATAAATTATGCACTAAGGTTGCCTTTGAGTGTGGTGGAATGACGCAAGTATTTTGGTAACTGAAGGGAAATTTGACCTGTACATCTACAGCTGTTTTGCTGTGTTTTGGAACATGAAGTGGTATCTATTGGTAATGGAAATTATCCTGTGCAGAAAATGCAAGTTTGATAGCAATTTGATCTTTGTGTGAGGATTTGTTTCCACTAAAATGCTCTCCTGTGTAAGCTAGGCATGTTATTGGACCTTTAATTTTGTGATTCTTACTCTGAGAAGTTTGATCTCCAACAAAGGATGTGCACACTAGGGTATGTTTTCAATTTCACCTCACAGAAAATAAACAATGACTCTTCACTGGTTTTTAATTTCCTCTGACAATCTTGCTAATTATTAAATACATTTGTTACAAGGAAAAAAATCTCTTTGTGGACAGTCTTTTCTATATACCCGATTCTGTACCACCTCTAAATTTATGACATCATGAGATACATTCCCATGGTAACAGGCTAATATCATAAACAGATAATTGCAGCTTCACTGTAAGATGCTGAGATAGATCTGGGAGGGAGAGAGCCTCTTTGTTAAAATAAATTGCTAGGATAATAGCAACTGGAACGTGGAATGTAATGACCAAACCATGCTGCACTCAGGATATGGAAGTGCTTTATGATATTGCTTACAAATAGCTCCCAAGAGGCAGATGCTTTTACACCTATTTTATAGGTTAGGGAGGGAGAGAGAAGAACTAATGATTTTCTCCAATATACCAGCAGTTAAATGCCAGAGGTAAAAATAGAACCTAATAATTCTGGCTTGGTCCAGGACTTCATACTGCAGCTGACGCTTCATCTAGCATTGTTCACATATTTCTGGAGTTCTCTTTAAATCAGGAGAAAGCTAAGTGGCAATTCAGCACTATGTAGCCACTAAGAGGACTCTGTGCTAATCAAAAGTCTTTATCCTGACTTAGTCCTTGTGCTCCCTCAGGTTTTGGTGATGAGCGTGTGGTAGAGGTATGGGGGGTGGACTCTGTTCTAAATCAAAGATCTATGACTGGCCACAACCAACTGACAAAACCTCTGTGCTCAGTTACCCATTTGTGTGATGCTCCCTCTAACTCATAGAGTTTCTCAGGGCTCATCTGTTAAAATATAAATTAACAGTGTGAGAAGCTGACTCAAAGTCAAATTCACTGGTACTGATGGGTGCAAACACACCTTTGTAAGAAAGTACCCAGTGATGTAAGGTTGTTGAGAACCTTCTTTTTGCTCAGCTCAGTAATCTCATAACTTCCTAAAATCCATTGTGTATCAGTCATTGTGAGCTGATGGGAATGTCAGGAAATGCTATTTGATTACCAAGTAAATTCCTTGTTCTGCAGAAATTACCTGCTCAGAAAAAAGTAAACTGGTATATCCTTAGGACAGTACTGCATTCCTGTTTATTTTCTGTGTTCCTTTTAGAGAGCAACAACAGAAGTAATCAAAGGGCACAGCACTTCCTGAGGAGTAATGACTTTCTGGGCCCTTCAGCTGCTCCTGAGATCATTAACTGGTCACTAATCCACAAGAATTGTCCTGTTCTTTGACTGTTGTCATAAAAGTTACATTGGTTGATGATTTTAAACGTACCTGTCTTCTTCCTTGGAGAAGAATGGAGTCCTCTCGGAATCCAAACTGTCCAGCTCTCTAAATGGCTCTGGCTCATTCTTTGACTGTTTCTCCTCACTGTGAGGAAATAAACTCATTGTTTAAAAGATGATGCTTAGCCATTTTTCACTACTGAGTTGGCATTGATACATAACTGCTAGCATGTACTTATCTTGGATTTGCTTTGCTGGGAAGATATTAAATAGGGCATAAACTTTGTCTTTACAAATTCTGTTTATTTTAAAGAGGAGACTGAAGTCATCCACAAGATTCAGAGAAGTGATAATTGGCGTGCTTCACAAAAATGGAACAGGATGCTCAGTTTCCTCAAACTAGTTATGATTTGAGCAGAAATAAACCCTTCAATCAGTCTTAGAAGAGAATTGCTCAATGCTCCATTCCTAGTTACTCTTAGTAGCAATTAAGAAGAGAAATGCCAGAAGCAGTAAGGGGGTATGTGACAGTTCTTGCGTTTCCAGGGAAAGGAGGCAAAAAAAAAAATGGAAATTTGGAAAGGATTGCTTTGATTATACATAATTGTTTAAACCTTTCAATGAAAACTTTGCCAAAATATCACATTAAAATAATTTGTGAATCTGGCAGCTAGAGGGTCATCTTTAGTGATAGTGGCAGAAGGCAAATCTTAAGTCAGCATTGCCAAACAAGATTTCCTCTTGCTTTTTATGTAGTTTAAGAGTTAAGAAACATGCATTTCATAATATGTAATTTCCTATTGCCAGTTCTTATGATTTGTATATGATTCTCTGGATGTTATGAGGTTTTCCTGAAGTTTCAGATCCTCAATTTTTACAACCATCTGAGCAGTTTGGCTGCTCTTTTTTTCTTCTTTTCTGTTTATTTTATTGTACTTAGTTGGGTTTTGTGGTGTGGGGGTTTTTGTTTTCCTTTGTTGGGGTTTATAATACACGGACTTTTTTTCAAGAAAACCTGAGCTTGTAAGGCACTGAATTCGAAAATCTTAATTGATTTTGATTGACTGATAATTTAATGTCAGTCCCGTGTTTTTAAGCTTGACTTATGATTATCAAGGCTTGTGGCTGATAACAGTGCTTGGTGATGGCTGATTTTCTTGGATAAAATACGGAAGTTTGAGCATCTCCAAATCTATAAACAAATGGCATTACAGCTGCAGGTATTCTACACATTGCTGTGTAGAATCTGGAGCTGACAGAATCCCAACAGGCTTTCCTGTGGGCCCTGAAAAATAGAACAATCTCTGTGAAACTGTGGCACTGGTCTTTTAAGTATGGCAACAGAACTAGCACAGGACACACAAATCAGCCCTGTGGAAAACTGATTTGATTAGGTGATATTAGGTGATGTTACTGTTTCAAACATTTTAGGGAGAAATTTTGAGTCTGGATATTTTTTATGGCTTATTTTTCATCACTCACTTATTAATCTCCTACACCCAAATAGTTATGTTTATACCTGAATGATATTAAATTTGTGTAGATCAGGAAAGGACACCAGAATGCACAGATTAACTTGAGGATCTGTGTGCTTGTAGACATGTCTCCCCACCATATTTTTGTCAGGAAGGCCTGAAAGTCAAGAAGAGAAGAGATGGCTTTAACATCACGAAAAATACTTGCAGGTGAAGTACACCCATGTTCAGTGACTCCTAAGACAGTGAATGCTCTTGAAAACCTCACAGCTTCAGAGCAAACAGGTTCTCTGTGTGTCCTTCTGCAGATGTTGAGTATGCAAAGAGTTATTTGGAGACCAGTGGAAAGACCAGCAAGCCAAATGGAATTAAGCAACATCTGTAGTACTAAGGAAGCCCAAGTCAGGCACTGGGAGATAAAAGCAGCATCACTCTTAATTTAGCTTTGTGCATGCAGAGAGAAGTCAGGTCGTGAGAGCAAAGCTGAATAGTAATTTAATTTAACTTTTATCAGTGAGCTCTCTCTTGAATCTGAACAAGGAGTTACCTCACATCTTGGAGCAGCTTCATTATGCCCCAGGCAGATTTACAGTGCTTTTCTGATACTTCTCTGAGAGCAAGGAAGGAATAAAAAGCAAAAAGCACACAATGGATTAAGGGCTAAACCTTCTCCTCAGCACACTGGTGTGTGTGTCAGCTGGATGAGAGGGTGGGGAAAGGGGGAATTGTGCTGCTTTGGCAAGGACATGGTATAATGTCCTCTTTCTGTTGCTAGAGGGAGAGAAGAGTCCCTTCTCCCAAGAATGATTCATAGGGGAATACATTCACTGTGGTTGTTCAGTTCCTGTGCTGTCCTTTCCTGTGTGCAACTTAAGGCCCTGGGGCATGTAAAACTTACCTGGACACCGTCATGTGCAAAGAAAGATTTTGCATCTGCCTCTGTGGCCAGCTGAAGGCACGTGGTTTTGCTCCAGTACTGGTTTTTCCTCACCAACAGAGCAAATGCTCTCTCCTCACTGTTGTGGTAGCATTCACTAAACAGTTCTGCCATATGAAGGAAAGATAGACAAAAAATGTATCTCTTGGGTGATCCTCTTACACTTTGAAGGATGAGCTGTCATGCTGTCCTCATTCTCCTGAACAGACTAAAGAAGACAAGCAGCTCAACTTTGTCTCGTAGACAACAAATCCTTCATTTTCAGACAGAGATACTTGACACAAAATAATATTAGACTTGGAGGAGTGTTATGGGATAGTTGTTTCCACAGAAACTGGTCCTGGAGCTTAGAAACCAGGATAAATTTAAACAGTCCAAATTTTTTTTTTTTTTAAAAAAGAAAGCAAGATCTTCTCATTAGACAAAATCTGACTTTTTGTGTCTATTCCATTTTACTGATTGACTTGATTATCTCATTACCTTTCCTAAGCCAGCCTATGCCTTGTTACACTATGAGGCTGGGCAAAAAGATCAAGGGCACTTAAAATGATATACAGACATTTTTTCTAGTTGATGTGGTATTTATCATTCTTAAAGAAAGTTTGCTTTGCATAATCAAAGCCAGAAATTAAAACTGAGGATTTGATCTAATACTTATCAAAACCCAGAAGCAGAAGTTCTGTGTATTGGATTAGGCCCTATAATTCCATGACTAAATTACTCGAGCCCTGTGATTATATGAGAACCTGATTTTTAATTTTTGTGAATAACAATAGCCCAGTGAGAAGAAGGGAAAATGTGATCTGTGTGCCAATAATGTAGCAATGCCTGCATGAGCCTTCAGCTGCTTGATGAACTGTCTCAAAGGGAGAGGAGCCTCTGTGTTTATTTCCATGTGGGACGTATTTTAAAGCCCTCTCCTCACAGCAGTGAAGGTATGGATTGGACTGAGGTCAGATCAGAAGAGAAGCTTGTGTGCACACATCTGTTTCTAAAGCAAGCAAAGGGGAGAGGGCTCAGCATTCCAGCATTGCGGATGCCTGGATCTGACTGCTGTAGGGAGGGGCATCTTGTCTGCTGCGAAACCAGCCTGAGCCTCACTGCAGTTTGCAGTGCACTTGGCCCTCTTCTGGGTGAGGTAATCTTAAATTATTTTTAGCTGCAATGACAAAACTTAAAACTTGTTGCTCTAGTGGCCCTTACAGAGCAAGCTTGATATTGCAGGAAGAGCAGACTGCTGTGAGCCTGGAAGTGTTTTGGTTATTCTGTCTTCCACATCACTGTAACACACCTTGTACTAAGATCAGACAATTAAAATACCAGCAAGCATCAGGAGAGTATCCGTGCATCCCAGGGGGCCCGTCTTGGAACAGAGATTTTTCCAAAATGAGTGGGTTTAAGTCTTTCCTTTATATCTGAATGTTTGGGACTGCCTGTGCTGCAAGGCTGTTAAATTATTCATGACAGTTGACCTTTTACAACTCAAACAGTATTTTTTTTTTCACTTCCTTGCCTTCCAATGGCAGTTCCTTCTTAAATTTTCAATGCCGTTCAAAAAGTGCCATTACTCACCAACAGCGAGCTGCTCATACTTGGCCTCTTTCATTATGCAGGCTGCTTTGGTCTCCGTCTCCAGGCGGGACATCTCTTTAAGGATCTTGCAGGCTGCCAGAGCTGAGGCTACACCCTCCTGACCCTGTGGAATTGAAAGGGGTGCTGCTGTCACCCTCCTCTGGAGGGCATTTCTAAACGGGGGAGACTCCACTATGCAACACATCCAACAGCAACAGCAGAAAGTTCATGCCTTTCAAGGAAAATCTTCCCTCCAATACAGATTTGAAGTCGAAAATGCTGATCAAAATGACAGTTTTGATGATATTTGAGAATTAAAACCACATATTGTGGCTGGCCCATCCCTGGCAGTGTTCGAGGTTGGATGGGGCACTGAGCAAACCAGTCTAGTGGGAGCTGTCCCTGCCCCTCGCTGGGGGCTTGGAGCTGGATGACCTTTAGGGTCGCTTCCAACACAAACTATTCCGCGACCCTCTATTGGTAGTTCTCGTGCCTTGTGAGGCTGGAGACTTCTGAGTCCAGGCTCTTAGAGGGACCTGATTTGCGATAGCAATCAAGGACTGAAAGGCAGTAATACGGTCTGGAAATAGAGCACCACCTCCTCACTGTGTGGCGATACCTCCAGCACGGCTGTGCTGTGACGGGGCTGTAGGAGGGACGAGGGGGCACAGCTGGCAGAGGCACAGCGGTGGCACAGAGCAGGGCTGTGCTGTGTGCCCCGGGCTGTGTTCACGGGGCGCTGCGCGGTGCCGATGTGCCCGCAGGCACACAGCGCACGCTGCAGCCCGGGGCGCCGTGCTGCTCTCCCTTCCTGACTCCCTCCCCGGGGCTCCCCCCGGCCAGATGTGCTCCTCTGGAAGGCCGGCGATGCACAGAGAGCTTTCCCTCCCTCCCTGTGGGGGCAGGGAGGCTCCCAGATGCGGGGCACAGGGCTGCGCTGTGAAACAGGGGCCGATTATGCCCGCTGGAAGCTCATCCTCGGAGAGCGTGATGCTGCTCCCCACGCACCGAGCACGTAACACGAAGATGCTTCACTGCGCCGTCCTCCCTCCCGTCAGGCTGGGAGCCAACAATGGCCCAGTGTCGGAGGCACAAATCCCGCGGCTGGAGCCGTGAATCACCGGGAGCGGGGAGCGGAGCTGCCGCCCGCGCTGATTTACACCTGCTCCTGCCCTCCCCGCGGCAGCAGCCACGCAGAGATGAAAGGCCCCATAAATGCCACCTCTGGTGTTTTGGAAACAAACCTATCTGTCATCTGAGCTGCGAGGCTGAGAAAAAAAACATCTCGTAAACTTGAAATATGCCAATACTTCACCTGAAGCAGCTCCAGCTCAGTGCTTACCATAGCCCAGAAATAGTTTGCCATCTTGTGCCGGTTTTGAAGTACTGCCCATACAAACAAATCCCTCCAAGGATTTTCGCTTTTCTGGTTCATATCCAAGGGCCCGGGCAATCGTTTTGTGTTCGTTTTGTCCTGAAATATGATTTGCAGAATTTAAAACCTGATTTGCAGTCTCACTCCATGCAAATGACACGATCTAAGATGCTCTCAGCCTGGCTGGCTGCTTCAGAATTCTTTGACTTTTCTTTTCAGTAGGACCAAAGGGTAATTAGCTCGTTCTGTACTGAGTTAAAGGATCCTTGTGTCCCCGATATAACCCAATATGTGTGAGAACATCCTGGATGAAACGGTGACTCCATTGAGGCCAATGCTAAAGTTTTCATTGACTTTATTAAGGCCGAAGTTTCCCCACTGGTGTGTAATATCAGACAAGACCAACCTGTGATTAACTTATCTGAGCTCGCCTTCAATTATATCAGACTCTGCTCGGCTGCCACAGAGGACACAGCTTCAGAGAAAAGGGAACAAAAGGAATTTTATTTCATCAGAAATAAATCTCGCCAAGGCCTCATACGGGACAAGAATAGAGTACATCAATACTCCTTTTTAGTCTTCCCTTTGAGAAACCTTTCCCTCATGCAGAGAGCAGTTTAAGTAGAACACTGCTTATTCCTTTAGCACTTGATTAAAAAAATTGTCTAGAGGAAGTGTAGCCATTTAGGTCAAGTTGTGAGTTTTAAGTATACTTAAAAACTACCTTTTTATCTATTGTGTTGGTTAGAAGCAGATAGGGTGTATTTATTTGTAATTAAACAGGTTTTTGTGAGAATATATTTTTTAATAATTTAAATTATGGGATTCTGTTCAAATTTATTTTAATGGCACTTTTGGGGGATGTTGGGGCGTGTTTCTTCAGTTTGTAGTGAGCTATTGAATCAACTAAATTGCATTGAAAGCCTTGCAGGAGAAAAAGATATCTCATCTGTCTTTGTAAAAGACACACAATTTGGCAGCAGCAATGCTGGTATCCCAGTGCTCTGATGCTCTTTCTGTTGCCAATGATAATGGGATTCCGCCATGGGAAGAAGCTTTAAAAGAAAAAAAGCTAGTAGGCAGCAGGAGCTGATCTCTGAATTGGGCCTTATCTACAGCACTGGGCTTTAGCTCACTTGCTGCCAAATTCCAGAAAGGTTAAGTGAGGCTTTGGGGACGAATTTTTATTTCTGGCAAATTTGTAAGTCTGGAGTATGCACAGTGACTTCAGTGGTATTGTCTCAGGTTGTTCATGCTTGTGAATGAAGAAACCCTGAGTAGGTTCAAACTTAACTTTTCATACTACTAATTAATTTAGCTAGCCTTTATCCAAGCAAAAGTGATTTAAGGTCTCCAATAAGATTATTATTTTTTTAATTAGTTTCTGGTTTTAGCAATTTATTAGGTGCAATGAGAACTTGGCAAATACCAAATGGCTTAATTGGTTGGTTTGTCTGAAACTGAATCCTAATGAAATTTCTTTATACATTTTTGTTTTAAAACCTTGTACCCAAATTTATTTTCAATGCTTTTTCAAGCACTTTGGTACTTGGGCATTTTAATGTTAAATACACTGTCAAAATGCAAAAATGATCATGCATCTACTGCACCACTGTGGATTATAGACATTCCACACTGGTACCCCCATCACATATTATCCTGTCATATGTTGGCCGGCACACTTGCCAGGGCCACATCACACAATTGTTCCTATTTCTTGCTCTGTGTTCTGGCACTCCATAAAAAGACTAAAATGATCTAAAGACAAATATCAAATACTGGATATTATTGAATATCATCAATATCTGAGCACAGTCTAACCATACATAGTATAAATCTGAGAACAGTTTCATGTACAAAGATTTTCAGACATGGGATTGAAAATCTCCACTGACTGTTTTCCTTTCTCCTAGAAAAAAATGCCTTTGCAAAACTACTTCTGTATGATAGAAAGTTCTGTATGATAAAAGCAGACCATTATTTTTATGTCTAATTACTCCTTAAATGTAAATCTTATTTGTATTGTAAATGTAAATATTATTTGTATTCCCCATTCATTTTTAACTAAATCTGTTCCCTGCCCCACCCCAAAGGCTAGACCTAGTTAAGACAGTACAAATTCTGAATTGGAGGGGAGCAGAACTACGATGCAAAGTTGTGACTCACAGATTTTTTCTTGCCTCCATGTCTGAGATCCTGATAGAAACCTTTGCATGCATCGTGAAGAAAATCCTTGAGCACTCTGGAGACCTCACTGAGAGTGAAGAGGGGGCAGGTCTCCTTCTGCTCGTTTTGCTGCTGACCAGTGAGCCCTGCCAAGGTCAGCTTGCTTTCTTCGTGTTTCTTCAGGAGAAGTTCATAGAGGAGACATTTCTGAGAAATGGAGCAGTAGAGTCTCTGCAGACGACTGTAGGTCAGGAATTCATATATGTTAGCCCCATTGTCAATAAATAACTTTACGAATTCTGGTTTGTTGTTGACCAGAGCATCCATCATCACTTCCTCCAGGTCACAGGACTAGGTTGAGGAAAAGGAAAAAAAAAGAAATGAAAAAAGGAAATTTTGGGGGTAATCATGGATGGATGATGAGAGAGGTAAGATTTAACATGAGGACATGCACATTTTCCCTTATATCAGTCAAGAGTGAGTACAATGAGAAAGAGGTGGAACTCTCTTCATTTTTCTCTGACAAAATGTCTGTGCCAGCATTAATATTAAAACATCAACATAAATTGTATGCTGTAGGACTCAATGTGAGGTACCCACCACACTGAAACACTAACTAACTATTAATAACAGTAATAACTGCGTGCTTCTTCTGCTTTGTAAACTGGTTTGTTTGCTTCAAAGGTCTATACAGAAGGGGAGAAAGATTGTTGCTCTCAAGCAGCTCAAGAAAGAGATGATGACCACTGAGTTATTCTTCTGTCTTTAGCCATTATCATATAGGGGGGGCAGAAAAGCCAGAAAGCCTCAGGATAATACCCCTGCCCAATCTCTCAGCACAGTGTGCAGATAGCGATAAAATCTCAAGCCCTCTTTTGGGATGTTCCAGTGTCCTGTACACATTGGAATATACACTGAGTGTCCTCTAAGGCAAAAAAACCTGGTACCTTCCATTCCACGTCACCATTGAATATTTCACTTTTAGCAATGTCAACCCTATTCCAGGCCACTGCCAGTTTCAGCTCATCCAGATATTCCTTAGCCTCCTGACTCTGACTTTTACAGGCTGGAAAAAAATTGGAAATGCAAATAAAGTCAGTACTTTACAGTTATGTTTAATTTAATATAGTATCAGTACTTTGATCAGCAATACAAGTTCTCCTTCAGGTATCACAGATCTGTGGGTTGCTTAACCAGAAACCCTTCACAGAAATGTTTTCCTAAATCAAAAAACATTAATATTAAAAAAAATGCTAATTTTTTTCTAGATGAACTCTCTATTAAAAGCATTAAGTTTAAATGGCTGTTGGATATTTAGAGGGACACTGGCCTGCAGAAAGCAGGGGACAGGACTGGCTGTTGGTTTTGCCTTGTGTCAGTTAGCACATCAGGAACAAAATGGCTTTTTTTTTTTTTTTTTTTTTTTTTCCCTCCCATGCTAAGTTTAGGCTAACACAACCCATGAAGTTAACAGAAACTGAAATGGATGGCAGCACAAGTAACGTCTCCTTTCAGAAGATATTGTGGAGATTTCTTATAGGAGAAAGGGATTGTTTCTGAAACAAAGGCAGTTTTGGTCTACTTGTGGGTTTTGGTTTTGTTTTCACAGAGTTTTTTTAATGGTTTAATTGGAATAATATACTGCTGCAGTATATTTCAGTTCTTTTATAGCCTCTGTTATAAAGAGAAGCAAATAGTGAAATAAAGGAGTGACTAAAATAGTACCATAAAATAGCATGAGATTAAAAAGCAAACACTAGTTTAAAGGAAGCTTACAAGAGGTACAGTAACTGCCACAGTTAATTTGTCAATAAAAAAGAGAAAAGAACAGTGCATCAAAAATGAAATCTGATCCAACAGTCAACTGAACTTGCACTGGAAAAAGAGGAAATATATTTATGGAATAGAAGTCAAATAAGACAAACATTACAATGTTTGGGTTCTGTATCTTACCTTTTACTAAAGCTTTTAAAATGACTGTGTCTAGTTCTTCTGAACCATCTTGTTCAAAGTTGTGCAGAGTTAGAAGATGCTGGTGTGAAATAATGTTCTGAATCTATTTGTAGTAGAAATAAAAGTAATTTTACACATTGTCCTTTGGATGTACATTAGTGCCCAAATGCCCAGTGGAGATCACCCACACAGTATTTCCCAAAAACTTATGTTCTAATTGTAAAGCTGAGGTTTGGCAAGAGGCCAGTGTTATTAGTTTCCCATATATAAATAACTCCTAAGGCAAAGAGGGAATTACTGCCTTTTCCAAGTGACCTAGCAGGATAGGAGGAACAGAACTTGGATATCCTGAGAACCAGAGCAGTGCTTTAATTAAAAGATCCTTCCTTAACTTACATTCTTATTTGAGTCAAAGTCACGTTATAGCCAGCATACCATTAGTTTCATTTTACCTCATCCTGCTTTGACATTTAAGTTTTGCTGAGTCGTTTATTTAAAAGCACAGTCTCTAACTCTTCTCTGAGTCAAAGCCCTCAGATATATTCCATACTCTTCTCTTTCCTTCTGCTTCTCTGTTTATTGAGTTTTCTTTCTCACAGTGCAGTTGCACTGACACTTTGTGAGCCTCTGACAATATTACTTTTAGATGCCTTTCATCCCTTTTGTTAGTGATCTGATAAAGTTCTTCCTAATGGAATTAGTATGTGGAACTTTTAAAGCTGAGGACTATGGCAGGGAATGCAAAGAACAAGTAAGTGGGCCAGCTCAGATGGGCTTGGTTTATCTCAGAGGCACCCAGTGCTCTTCAGTGTTCACACAAGGATGATCTCAAAGTGGGTATTTGTTCCTAAAAGGCTTATGCAAGTGTACCCCAAGACAAAGAGTAAAGAAGATCTCTGAATCTTTTTTGTCTTTCTGTTTTAAGAACAACAATACTTAAAGAACAAGTAACTGATAATAGATAGAATAATTTCTGAACACGTTTCATTCTGCTTAATTTATTCATGCTTATCCACAACTAGGTTTCCATTTAACAGCTGTAGATCATGAATTAGGTCTCTTCTGTCCCAGCTGCACAAGCTCTGCAGCTGTGGATATAAATAATGCTTCGTGTCCTACAGAAGGACTGTCGAGTCCCTGGCTGCTGGCTGTTACTTGAGGAAGTAATTGAGGAAGGACAGAGCCCTCAGTGTCCAGCTGAATTACTGGGACAACAAAGTGGTTTGCATGATCAAATGACCACTTGATTTTTAATGCTAGAGAGGCATTCTATGACCCCAATGTCAAAGCACTGGGGTTCACAAAATTTCTGAGCAGCTTCTTGCCAAACCTGCACTGAAGGGGCTACAAAGGTAGAAGTGTCAGGAGACAGCTTTGTGACCATGAGGACTTATCAAGCATCTGAACTCACTGTCTCTGTCCACTGGACAATGTCCTTCCACGCGAAGCTCTCTGCAGGGAATTTCTCCTTAAATTGCTTTTCAACAGCTTCTGGCATGATAAGCTGTGGGTCATTCATGAATGCAGCTAAGATGTCAGCCGCGCCTCCAGACCCTGCTAAGATAAGCCAGGGAGCAGAATTTTCCAACCCGCTGCAAATTCTCTGTAGTTTAAAATAGGATGTTTTTAGAATTCATAAGTGGAAAGAAAATGTTATTTAGAAAAAAAAAAAGAGCTTCTAGCAAACCAGGAATAAATGTGTGCCTAAGTCAGATTCACTATGGAATCAATCCAGGCTCCTCTAAGCTATTAGGATTTTTTGAATTCTGTAGCAGGTCATCCATGCATAGGCCTCCGACTATGCTTCTTTTCATGACACATCTGCTGAGTAGCTAAGCAACCTGATTTGGACAAACAATGCATAGAGTTTCTTTGACCCTGATTTTTTTTTCCCCTGAAGTCTCTGTTTCAGCATAGCCAAGTTCAAGAGTAACCCTGTACAAAAATTACCTGGAGGTTTTTTTGTATAGGCTTTTTTTTTTTTTTTTCCCTGTCTGCTAAACCATGGCAATATGTTCTGAAAATCAGGAATTTGCCTGTGGGAATACAACATTGGGCTACAGGAAAAAAAACCACTGAATCATAGCAACTACAAGAATTAAAGGCAACTAATTCTATTACTTGTGCAATTAGAATGAGTCAGGCAGGTTTTTGAGAGAGGAAAGCAAAGGCCATGGCATCATAATTACAAAAATGTCTATTTGCTGCCAGTCAGTTTCTTCCTCTGGAGTTATACAAGACTGCATTGATTCAATTGTGGTGCAGGGTTTTTTTTACTTTAGTTTAGGTATTAAGGTTTTTTAAAACTGTTAGTAGTCTCTGGTGTGTATTATCCATTTTAAGAAATCCATTTAAGAAATTGATATTCTAAAAAAGTGTGGCCAGTTATCCATTTCCAGTACATGTCAATTGAGAGCAACTCTAGCCAGTCATTTTTTGTCTTCCAGTCACATTCTTCTGTAAAACTTTGAAAAGGGGATTTACATGTTGTAACATGAGATTTTACTGAACCAGAGATATAGGAAACACTGCAATATTTAGCTTCTCATGAAAGAAAGCAAGCAAGCTCATGAGGTGACATAATATTTGTTTAAACAGTGAGATTTCTAATATGAGTGTGTGTTTTAGTCCAGCTGACAAAAGTTATGACAAGATACAAGAAACTGAAACTAGAAAACATCCCCAGAAAGGAGTCATTATTCTGGAAAGGGCATGTCCAGCTTTCATGTCACAGTCTCAGCACTTGGAAACTTTAAATTATATTAGTTAAATTGTGTCTCTCTAAAGGTTTTCCAGACTGCGAGTATTATGAAAAAGAAAAGTAAAATAGAATAAAAATCAAAGACTATCTCCTTGTTAACAGGCTCTTTACATTGCAGAACCACTCAGAAAACAAATTAAAACTGATCCTTTGCTGAAGAAGATTTGGGATTATTATCAGACAACACTCCAGTCTTCAACCCTACAATGTGCTTTTGCTCAGTGGAACCAGGACACTCCCATTTTAAATGGCATGTCCAGCAAACCTGGTCTCGTGCTTCCTCTGAACTCTGGGACAGACAGCTGTGTCATTGTTGCTGAACAGCACTGAAGGATTCCTCCCGGGTTTTTTTTGTGTATGTTCTCAAGTAATAAAACAGCATTTCTGTTTCCCTAGATCTGGAAATAGGTTTCTGTGGCTTAATTTTGGGTGTGGATTCTTTCTTCCCACTGGACAAGCTGGCAGTGGAAGTTTGAATGATCAGCTGGTGCCTATTCAAAAGTAAATATTTCTCCCAAACAAATACTGTCAAATTTAATATTAACAGAACTCAGTTTTTAATGGTGTATAGATGTGAAATTTAACTTTATGTGAAGTGCCAATAGATGTGTTTGTCATACAGCCAAAATTTCCATTAATTACTTGGCACCAGTTAATTTATTTTTCTAAAGCTGAAAACAGCTTCTTACCTCAAGCGTGCCTGGTCCTCCATTCACCAGCAAGCAAAGCACAGGGATCTCGATGCTACCTGTTCCTGTGAAACACATGGTTAAATTTTTAAAAAGTAACAGCTTTCACAAACCCATTGCCACTTTGCTGACCCCTTGAAAATATTTCTCCTCTTACGTTGCTGTTTTGGTCCCTACATGAACCACAGAAGGCTGTGGCAAAGGAAGGGAACAACACTGGGTTATTCCCAGGGGGTGCTGGGCTAGGATTCAGGACAAAGGCACCTTTGCCCTGAAAATTTTGTGTGATCCCAGGCAAGCAGTCCAGGCTGTTCTGACCTCAGCTGCAAAATATGGATGTGGGCACCTCTGTGTGTAATGCCACTGCTGGCTTTTAAAGTTATTACTTTACTGCAGGCTTGTTCAGGTTGAGGAGCAATGGAGCTGCATGGGTGTGCAGCACAAGGTTGGTGGGTGTCCAGAGAGGCTTCTACCAGCGTTTATGGTAAGACACAGCTGGAGTGAAAAGCCCTCTGTTTGTCCTGGGTGTTATGCATGTGCCTTGCATGTGCTGGAAGGGGGACTGGAATCCAGGACAAAAGCCTTATGAAAGGAGGATTTAAGAATACGAAGAGGCTGACTGTGTAGACTGGGTAGGACGAGATGAGTCAGATACAAGTTGATAGGAACCATATATTTATTACTCTGCTTAAACAGCTTAAAGGTCCATTCAGCACAGCCTGGTGTGGTGATTAATAATAGCACAGTCTGATACTTTTAAAAGAAATGCTAATGAAATATTTAATATGTCATGGTATCAGGGGAAGAAATGAAGTCAGGATCCCTGTCCTAAGCCATCCTCTCACAGGGGCCCACACAGTTTTGGATGCTTTTTACTGTAAATGCTGAAATTTGTAATGCAAAGGTGACTATAGATTGGCCTGAAAGAGCTCAGTCAAAACAGTAATACCATGAGATGAATGCCTCTTTCAGCTGGAAGATAAAAGGCATTTTGCTTCAAACAATTTTTTGATGTTTCCCTTTGTAGATCTCCCAAAACTCAGTACAGATCTCTACTAGCTATTTGTTGTATCTCTTTTGGGATGGCTACAGAGATAAGCTTGGACTGAGCTGTAGCCAGGATATGGTTGGCAAGAAACTTAATTTGTTTTAGTGAATGGCGTAGTATTGTCACACCTCTCTAATGTGGTGCTCTTTGAAGGGTGACCTCTGTGACTACAAGTTCCTGAAGGTATGATTAAGGATTCATAGGATTAATGATTCATTTACCATAGATTTAGATAAAATTTAGCCAGAGGAGGGTCAGGTGGATTCTGACTTTACACTGTGAATCTGGAAAGTCCTTGATTGCAAGGAATATTCAGAATATTAAAAATTTCCTCTAAAAGACTTTTAGCTTGATGATTTTTTTTTTAAATTGGGAAATTCCACATGACCTTATTAAATTGTTTTACTTCAGTAAAGCCACATAGCTTTGCTCAGCTTGTTTATAAATGAGCTCAAATGAATTACATTGGTTTTGTTTATAGAAGATAACACTGAATTCAGTATGTTCCAGCAAAATATTTGTCATATGAATCAGCATTCTTCATCAGAATTATGCTCCCTTGAGATTTGTTCAATCAGATTTGGTTTGTGAGCAGAAGGAGGCTGCTTTGTGACTCTCAGCACTGCAGCCTCAGGCTGCCCTTACAGCCTGCCTGTGGTCATTCCTATCTGAGTCTCCAGGTAAGGATTCTTCAGGTGCATTTGTGCTCTCAGGTACGTCTGTGCTAGCACCCTATGGCTGTGTAAGTGGATATTGCATTGATGCACACAGCTGTGAACAAGTGAGCTCCCCGTCCTGTTTCAGCTGTGCTAGCCCTGCACCTATGACACAAACAAAGCAAAGGCAAAGTTACAAAAGTAACTCTGTTATCTTGACAACTGATTTCTTTCCACAAATAGCAGTAGGAGACGAGACCTGCCCAGTACTTAGTTCTTAATATAAAAAGAGGTCACAGAGATTCAGATACACATTAGATGTTATGGTGTTTACCCAGGATAAGATATTATTCTGAAACAAATAGGGCTTAAAATATTTCAGAGGGCTTTGGAACAAGTCTTTTCTTCCAGTGTGGGAGCAATTCAAGACCCTGCGTGTGAGAGGGGATAAAAGTATACAACAATGACTATCAATCTCTTAGAACCACTGGTAAAGGCACTTGAAGCTGGATTTATTTTCCATATGTTGTCTTTTAAGGCAATTTGAGCTGTTCTTTGAAGATCAGCTTTGAGCTACATTTAAGGAGATGCTATAAAACTCCAGATCCTTGGTTCAAAGAGCAGCTTTCTCAGCTTCAGAAGTTACCACCCTTCTGCCTCTTACATGATGACAAATGTGTTGACTTAGTCTTGCCTGTGTTGGCCTCTGTCTGGTTTGAGAACTGGAGCTGCCCTTGCTAAGGCCAGGGCCTGCTGTGCTCTCAGAATTACTCAGCTCAGGTGCCTGCAGACCCTGCTTACCCCCATATCCCGTGCGCTGCTCCGAGATGTACTTTTCCAAGGTGAAGCGGAGCTTGGTGGTTCCGTCTGGCTCCTCTGGTGTGGTGTGGTCCACCAAAATAAAATGGGAATGGTTGTGGTCCAAGGAATAGGGTGGGCCTTGGATATTGTCATCTGACTGGTAGTGTACAAGGCTTTCACTCTAGAGAGAGGAGGGGAGATGTCAATGCTCTTTGCAAAGCCCAGCCCGTGTTTTAATACCCTTCCTCTCCATTTCTGTGCTGTGTGCACCCTGGCACAGCTCAACACCTATGAGACACTTGGATAGACCCTTAAAAAAGGGTGAAGATGGAAAATTTGCTCCTTCTGGAAGCAGCCAGATTTGGCAGGACTGATAGCTGGAGCACCTGAAGTTTCCCTCTTGGCCTCTGCAAAATATAGTGATATCAATCATCATCTCTGGAATGCAGGTTTTGGCATTGTTTATTGGACAAATGGAAAGCGGCCATGAGACCTGAAAATTGTGTATGGAGATGTGAAGCCTCAGCTGGTGTAAAGAGGGGCAAACTATCCATTTCAGCAGTGTTTTGTCCATGTTTAGGCCAGTGAATGAGTTAGCCTGCTCCATGTCCCTGTCAATTTATACACAGCTTTACTTAATTGGCAGGGTTATACCAAATATGATGGTTATTCTCAGTTTGGAAATTGCATTCTAAAAGAGAGAGTGGCAGACACATATTAGAAAGGGAAATTCTTTTTATTTTGGGTGAGTGGTGTTATAACTTTAAATTATTTATTAATGTAGGGGTTTTTTTGCATAAACTCATCTTTTAGGTAAAACAGAACCCCTGCTACAGTCTTTTGTTCTAAATATTGCACTACACACAGGCTTCTACATGTAAACTTTTTCAAATTCCCCTTTCTTTCTCTCTGTTGCCCATCCACTTTGATACATCATTCCTGGCTGTAAATGTCTGACTATTCTTTTCCATTTTCATGATCACTGTCCTCTTGCAAGCAGGTAGATTAACACAACTGTTTAAAATCTGCATTTCCTTCCATCATGTCTCTTTTCCAATTCCTGCAGTGTTGCTGGGCTAAACTCAGACTGTTGGCCTGGCAGTTGTCGCTGTGTATCACATTTTCCTCACACTAAAAAGCAGTAAACTTGCCTGTTTCTTACAAACAGCAAGTGCCACCAATTTCTTTCAGTTCCTTCTCTCTCTCTCTCATTCCTTGGGGACAGCTTCTTGACATAATTAATTTCCTTCAGATTTTGCTTTGACAGAGGGTGTGCCTCTATTCTGCTGCCATGTAATATTAAGCCTCCTTACCAGAGATCTGGCCTTTGATTAGGACCTGGAGGCACAACAACCAATTGAAAAAGGCCTTTGGGGATTTTCCTCTTTATTCTCTGAAAATGTGGAAGTGATCTTTCAATGATATTTAAAGGATGCTATTAACACAGAAGAGATGGGAGGGATCCATTGATTTCAGGGCTTGTTTTTCTCCTTGCTAGTGTGGGTTGTTAGCTCTATTTTATACAACAAGCTGCTTGTGTTAGTGCCAAGTATAAAGAGAGTTGGGTTTAGATCAACATCCCTGTCTGTGGTTCCTTTATCTTAAAGTTACTGACTAAAATTCAAAATATCTTTGGGGGGAAGCTGCGCCAGAAGTCATAGGGTCAGGAATGCTCTTTGCAAAATATCCCTTCACAAAGAATTTGGGCTTTAGTTGAGGTGGAGAAAATAAAAGAGAGTGCACTTGTTTTGCAGCTGCTGATAGGGAAAGATCCAGATGCATTTGGATCATTTAGCCTAGAAGGGAGGTGAAATAGTTTGCATTTGCAAACTTTCCTGAACAAAATTCACAAACACAATGAAGCAAATTCTTTCCTTTGAGGCCCATTTAGCCCAGTTGCAACACAAATAGGTTAAAGTCTTCCAGCTAAAAAGTCCCACCTTTAGAGCATATAGGTGACTGTCATTGGCAAAAAAAAAAAAAAAAAAAANAGGGGGGCGGCAGGAAAAAAAAAAAAAAAAAAAAAAAAAAAAAAAAGGAAAGACCAGTGACAATAAATTGCTGGTATGGTCTGGCAGTCTCTCAGCTTGTAGCTGGTACTTCCAGGCCCGTGTGAGAGAACAACTAGGTGTGAATTCAAAAGGCTGTCTTTGTCATTTATTTCTTTGCTTCTTCAGGGAAGTAATATAGTACAGAGAAACTGTCATTCATTGTCACTAAACACCTATTTTATTGTTATAATGTTCTACTTAGGACAGACTGTGTACCCAGTGACAGGAAGGGAATGCTATTTTTTTTTTTCTCTTCACTTCTTATGTCCATTCCGCAGCAACACTATCAGCAACAGTTTTGTTGGGTGAGGTTTTTTTAATTTCCTGGTGTATTGTTTTTGTTTTCTTCCCAAGAACTTTGATTCCCTTGACACAATTTGAGAATCCCCTAGAGCTCCCCATAACTAGGTGAAATCCTGCACGGCTGATATTTTTGACCTGTTTCATTGGGCAAGTTTTTGTGTATCAAACACCAATTCAGTGGCTTCCTAAAGAAAAATTTGTCCTGGAATATTTATGTCTCGTGTCCCATAATATGAAATATGCTTTTTGCAGTATTTATGTAATAGCTAGGAGTAAGTGCTTCTGCAGTAAGTGGACAAGGGAGAAATCCATGAAAAGTCCGGGGTATTTTCCTGACGTTCCACCCTGTGCTGCTCGCTGGGCTGATGCTAATGCTGCCACCCGCTGGGCGCAGAGGGCACACAATCATCCAAAAATCCTTCAGCTCTGTTTCTGTTTCCTCCCAAAACACAGCTTAAACCCCACGTCGTTTCTTTGGTGTTTTTTTGGGGTGATTTTTTTGTTGTTGTTGTTTTTTTTTCTTTTGAGTTTTTCTTTGTTTTGTTTTTGGTTTTGTTTTGTTTTGTTTTGTTTAAAGTTATATCAAAGTTGTTCTGCCAACCGCTTACAAATCTTGTAAGGATGCAGCTTATACCCAAACAATAGAACAAGAAAACAATACCTTCGTGTCATCCAGGATTTCTCTGTGCTGGATATTCCTGAGTGAAGTTATTCCTATGGCAATCACTTTCACTGTGGATGAGGTACTGGCCAGGGCAAGATCTCGGACTGCTTGCACCAAGTGCCTTGTTACTCCCACACGTAAAGCACTGGTGAAAATCCAGGCACCTGGAATTATTTTTAAAAAGCAGTTAGGTAATTTCTTTTTATTTCAATGTATTTGTGTGTCAAGTAAGATTATTTACAGTACTGGATTTAAGGATTTTTTTTTTTAACAGATAAAGTGAAGACAAGTCTTGAGGGACTGTAACTTTTAGAATTAAAATACGTGCAAAGTACATAAGACTTTAATAAGGAAAACAAGAAGTATAATCTTGTCTGGAACAGTGAAGCTAAACCAAGAGCTTGCTGTGAAAGGCTCACAGATATTTTCACTGTATTTTGTGGGTGAGAATGCAGGAATTCTTATTTTTGACCTAAATTCATTGTTGTTTGAGTCAAATTGCTCTGCTCTCCTCAGAATTATTTTGTTATGGAACAAAAGAGGGGCAATTGTATTTGGTCTCATTTTGATGCTTTCTAGGGTCACCTCTGAGGGGATAATATCAGGTAATTTTACACTTCAGAAATGGTTACCTAGAGTAATTTGCTTTGAAAGAATTTATTTTTGCTACTATAACGCAATGGCTTTTATTTTCAAAGGTATTTACATGTAGGTTGCATTCAGAAAAGTCTTGAATTTTCAAAAATAATAATGTTTTCAAAAATAATGCAAATTCCATTTTTAAAGCCTAAAGCACTCACCTGTGCTTTCAGCTGCCTTTATAAATCCTTTCTTTAAGGCATCCCTTAGCCAAGGCTTCATCTGAAAATTTTCTTCTCCTCCTACCAAAGAGATAACCAAATTGGGAGCAGGTAGCTTCCATTTGTTGAGCATAACTTCAAATATAATTCCAGGGTGAACGGTACTCCGGACCTTCATAAACTTCAACAAACACAAGAAAAGCCCAGTGAATAACAACAGGACAGAAAGATACAGTAAAGAGTCTGTTCATGGTAAATGCAGAGGGAAATTATCATCAATTTGGATATTTAAGAAAAAATTATTTGAGCAAGATTTGATGGAGAACTAAATAATTAATTTAACAGACTTCTGTATAATTGCCATCTCACTAACTGGGTCAGTTCCATGGGTTAGTTCTGTGCTGCAGACTGAAAAATCACACTCTCCCTTAGAGCTTCCTCTTGAACTGCCCTCAGTTTCATGGCAGCCTGGCAAAGGCAACAAATTTCTCACATGTTTTTTGTTTCTGCAAAAGCTGAAATATTTGCCTTGTTTTATATCTGTTTTTTGAGGACATGTTACATGAATCTATTGCTTCTTACAGTTCTGCACACACTTTGATTTTCTGCTTAAGACTTTATGATAAAACAAAACTTTGAGGCAGATTTCAGGAATTCCTAGGAATTCCTTCTGCTCTAGTACTAACTTGTGCATGGGACTAGTGAGGAGGTGAGTTAGTCCATATACATCCCTCTCTGCATATCAGCAGAACAAAGAAAAGAAAACCTTGAAACAGCTCAAAAGTATGTTTGAAATGTAAAAATCCATTATGATTAATTTTTGGTGGGTTAAACCAGGGAAAGGATACAAAATAAAGGAAGCAGGGCACATAACTGATTTTTCTTTTAAAGGGAAAAGTGATCACCTGTACCTGTATCATGTAATTGCAAATCAAGTGATTGATTTCTGAATATTGAAGTGGTTTAGACCACATTCATGTTCAAGAGGGCATGGTCCCTACTTGGGCTATAATGTGGTGCCTCACTCTGGCACATTGACCCTCGCTGTTGCAGACTGCATTTACTGCTAAGAAGTAACAGCTCAATAACAGCAATACTGTAAAAGGGTTAAAACTCCTCAGTGCCCATACCTTCCCATGTTTCTTCCCAGAAGCTGTGAAGTCTATTTCTCCTATGCAGTATGGTAATTCTCTTTTGAAAGCTTCCTCTTTGTCACTGCTGCCGAGCTTGGTTTCCATTTCCTCCATTGAATTTGTAAAGTGATTGAGCACCAGTGGACCAAGATGTTCACTGGGATGACAGAAAGTTGGCAAATAAGAAGCCATTTAAACTGGAGAGGCCACAAAATCCATTAAAATATATCTAGATGAGGTTTTAGTCAAACCTTTTACTTTACAAAGTTTTCATTTTACTTTTTCCGTTATCATGCCTATAATGTTTAGCTAAAATTGGAGGTCTTTGTGCCAAAAGTCAGATGTCTACAGAAGGCAGATTCCACACCAACGCTATGTAACCTAATGGATAAAAAGGCATGAAGAAATAAGGCTTCCTGAACTCTCATTCAGCAGACAGAAAGCTGAGTTGCAAAGTGCAAGATCCTGCAATCTCAGAGCCCAAAGGTGACCCTGATTCTACAAAAGAGGAAGAGGAGTTTCAGCCACCAACTCTTTCAAGCAAGCGAGAGTGGAGCAGAGCCAGTGAGTGTCTGAGTCACGGTTTCTTGCTGTCAGTGTGCCTCATGCTGCTCCGACCTCTCTTGCCTGAGATGAATGCTAAATGACCAGGTGGTGACGTTGTGTTTGTCTGGAGATGCTTTAGGAGAGGCTTACTCTCTGCTTCCTGCAGGAATAGGCGATTTATTTGTGAGCCCAAGTATCTAAGGCCAGGCTGTCCTAGAGCAAAGGTCATATGGCTTTTGCCATATGGGTGGCTCTTCTGCTTTACATGAGACACTGGGAAGGTCTGCCTGCTTTTCCTGGGCTCCAGTTTGACTGAACTGACAGAATTGAACTGAACTTGTATGCCTTATTTTGATNATTTGACTGAACTGACAGAATTATGATCTGAAAAATACAGATTTGAACTTGTATGCCTTATTTTGATTATTTTCAAAACAAATGCAATGAAATAGCTCTCTCCTCTCTGCCTTCAGCTGCATTTTGAACTACAGTCTTAAAAAAAAAAAATAAATCCTTGTGACACTAAGCCAGCAATGATGATCAACACTGCATTAGTTTTTGTTTCCTAGTCTGAGAGCTCTGCTGTGGGATTGAGAATGGGTCAAACTGGCAAGTCTCTTGTGGGTCTATTAGGATGCTCCAGTAGAGGGAGCAAGCCCTTCAGGCATTCCCTTGGGCTGGAAAATCTCTTGGGAGCCTGGATCCCGGCTGCTTCACCTGTTCCTTGGACTGGGAAATCTCTTGGGAGCCTGGATCCCAGCTGCTTCACCTGTTCCTTGGGCTGGGAAATCTCTTGGGAACCTGGATGCCGGCTGCTTCACCTGTTCCTTGGGCTGGGAAGTCTCTTGGGAGCCTCGATCCCAGCTGCTTCACCACAGCTGCCTCTGTATTTTCTTCTCTTCTTTTCTGTTTGCTGTGAAAACGTTATTTTTTGCTACAAATTGCCTTTTCCCCTATGATCTGCCTCTGAAGAGTAGCTATGGACCCTCTCAAGATTTGCCTCCCCTACAGCTGAGTCACTATTTTGTATCCACCCCCAAACTCCTGTCAGAGATCACTGCTTTAAAGATTCCTGTTCTCATTCTCCCTGTCTGCATGGTGCTCCCTTCTGGAGAGAACAGAGTGGTTACTGTGAGCACTGAGGTACCAGACTACTCTGTAAGAGTCTTACCTAAGAGGACTTCTCTGGGATCTTCAATATGGTACTCACAGCAAAGCCCACCTTTTTATCTGCATCCACTTTTCCACAGGAGAATCCGCTTTATCTCATAAGAATGCTGGAAAAAATATTCTGGGGAAAATGATTAATACAGAGTAATAATAACACATTATTTATTACTTATTATTATTATTTATGTAGAAATCCCTTTCTGGAACTTGATGACAGAACAAAGGATTTGATTAGGAAAAAAAAACAAACAACCAAACCTATGCAGGACTGAATTCAGGGTACTGTAGTCACAGTTCATCACTGTCCTAGATAGTAGACATTTATTTATAGCTACACACAAGCCATGAACTTGAAATAGACAGCAATTTACAAAATAATCCAATGGTTAATTTGTCCTCAAGTGGTTCATTTTAAGTCCAGTTATCCAGACTTGGCTTTTGGAAAAGACACTAGGCTGCTGAAATGTATAGGGAGCATTCTTGCATCTGGGTAATCATTTTTTTTCTTTCCAGAAATAGCACATTATTTCATTTTCAGTTTAGCCATTCTTGTTCTCAATGGTAGTGAAAAACAGCGTAGGAGGCAAAAATAGGTAAGATGCAGAAACAGAAGCTTTGTTCACAAGCTTTTATAAGGCTGGAAAGTAAGGAAAACACCTGTTATGTGGCAGTTACATGAGGAAGAACAATTTTACTGTGCAGGTGACCAAGTACCAGACAGATTGTCCAGAGAGGGTGTGGAGTGTCCCTCATTGGAGATATTCCAGAACCATCTGGACACAATCCTGTGCCATGTGCTCTGGGATGACCCTGCTTGAGCAGGGAGGCTGGACCAGATGTCCCATCGTGGTCCCTTCCAACCTGTTCTGTGATTCTGTTTTATTATGAACACTGCAAAATCCCCAGAAGAATCCTGGTGCATGAGATGTGTGCATGTGGTTCTCAAACACAGACTGGCCACATCTGGTGTTTCCCTACCTCCCTCTCTGAGCAGCCTCAGCTGCTGCAGTGTAACCCCTCCCTGTGAGGGGCAGGACCACCAAACACTGCACGGCTGTGCTCAGGGGCTGCACGTCACCTTGCCACACTTTGCCCTGCAGTGCAGCCTCACCACACACCCATCAGTCAGCACACGGATTGCGTTATGTCCCTGATGTGTGTGCCCAGCAGGATATAATCAGCCCTGTCATTTCCTCCTGGATTGTCAACACTTCTGTTCTTAAAAAGCATGTGGGTATCTCACCCAAAGTCCTCTAACCAACAAAGTAAGCATGAATCAATAAACTATGTGATATAATAATGGTTTTTCAGAATACCTTCCTCCTGGGTTTAGATCAGTCTTGTTTGGCTTGGTTCCAGCTTTCACATAAGTGTCTGGTGTTTTTAGGGGTTATTGCTCTGAGACTTGAGGCTGTACTAGATTGCAAGTGTGTCAGGTCACAGTAATTGGGTCGAATCTCAGTGGTGGCAGTCATGACATACCACTGCAGTCAGCTCAGCCATGGCCAGCCTACGTCACTGTAACGTCACAGAGTGGTTTAATTCCAGGGGTCTGGGACAAGCCTGTGCCTTGGGAAAGAATAGACAGACTGCCAAAAAGAGCAGGAGAGTCCAAGCACTTTGATGAAAACCAATGGGGAATGATATTTCATAATTTTCTCCCTTTATGTATACTATTTTTGATTAAACTTTTTAGAAATTTCCAACATTTTTTTATCCTTTTATTTAAAGGTTTTCTCTGTGCATTATCTAAGAGAATGCATTACATTTAATGTAAAGATTACTTAAAGGTAAGAAATCTGAAAAACTCCTGGAGTAAGGGAAAAAAAACCACCCACAAAAATCTTGTCTGCCACAACATGCATATTCATATTTTAAATTTTGTGTATATATCAAGAAATCTTTCTTTAGTTCTGGTTCAGACTTAAGTACATATATTTCTACCTAGGCTGCTGCTACATATCTAAGTTTGTAGGTCAAATTCTGTCCTAGATGTTCCATCAACTATCTATGGAAAGAATGTACCTCTAATGATTACCAGATTTGAAATATAACCTAGAAAACTATTTCTAACCAGCAAAGCAAGTTAAGACAATTGAGGAAAAGACAGTTACCAGTTCCACCTACATCTGGAAATGTGAGTCAATGTCATTTACATTAGGGATGGCCTGGTTAAATAATTCCAGGTGTCAGCCAGCCTTGTGAATCATTATTTCTTTAACCTCGTAAGCAGGAGTTGTACCATTGCATAAACCAGTGATGCTGGAGTTTGCAGGTCCTAATGCTCTTTATTTCTTCTTTCTGGATGGTCCTAACTTCTGATTTCAGCACTCGAGATTTCTGGGATGCAGGAAATTGTCAGGGAGCAATCACTTCAGGGGGCAGTTGTGATAGCTCTAGGGAAGCTCCACAAGGAGAATCCTTGCAGAGATTCCTTTCTAAAGAATTTATTCAGAAAAAGTGTTGAGATCAGAACCACAGGGAAACACTTTGACTCCTATGTTCCCTCCTTTCCGGAATTACGTCCCTCCTGTCTCTGCTTCCTCTCCCCCTCCTTGCCATGCCTTTTCTCCTACAGCTTCTCTCACTGTATCCTCCAGCTTTCCACCATCTCTTTCCACCTATTGTCACTGCCACCCAGTCCACTGTGAATGTGCATCTCTGCTTCCTTGTGTGGTAACACAGCACAGATTGCTCACCTCCAGAGGGGTGAGAAGAATGTGGGACTGCTTCACCCTTCCCATAGATTTTAGCCAGGATTAGGCTGTGCCCATGGAATGAAGAGAGGTCAAATCTGAGGCTTTCAGAGCTGTCTTTTGAAAACGACCTGATCAAGGGCTGGTTTGACCTCAGCTGTTGTCTTCAAGAGCGTGTTTCCATTTAGGGAGTAGGTGTGTGGCAGTCATTAGCTCTCATAACTTAGAGGTACTGAGAATTCTCCTTCATACTTGAATGCTGATCAGCAGGCTGGGACACACCCTGACTCTGAATCACTTCAGATTCCTTCACCCACTCAAGGTGTACATTGGAATATATAGGTGAAATGATTAAATACAGTAATGCAGTATTGCTGATGTTAAATCAGTCACAAAGTCCCCCCCTCCCCTTAGCTTCAGTGGCAGATGAGGCAAACCTATTGATTTATAAACTTTCCAGTATACTTTCATGTGGAGCAAAAAAGGACTACACCAGTTCCCATGTCCTTACTGTTGCAGGGTGAGCTAGCAATCCCAGCAAAAAGGAAGCCTCAACTATTGGTCAGAAAAAAAGAGGGCTCACACAAATTGGAGTAAACAGTAAGGGGGGAAGCTCAATGAAGACCAATACAACAAACTGCCCTTGGGCAGCAACAGTCACACACGTGATGGGATCCGTTTTTGTAGACTGCAGCCCTGATGGGAAGGATCTGAGGGTTACAGGCAGAGCAGACGTGAGTAACACTGTGCTGTTCTTGCAAGAGGGAAATGACACCTAGGACAGCATAAACAGCCTGTGTGAAGTCACTCAGCTCTTCATCAGAACAGCTTCAGCTGCAATATCATGGTTGGGTTTGGGTTCAGGCTTCAAGGGAATTATGGACCAGCTGGACAAGGATCGAGCTGGAGCAACAAGAGCAACAGAGACCTTGTGCTAAAAGAGAAGGAAAGCTTGGACAAATTAGGATTGTGCTACCAAAAGCAGGGGAAAATGCAGAGAGGAGAAAAGATAATTTAATAGTCTACCTGTGCGAAAGGATGACAGGAAAGATTTTTTGTTTTTATTTGTGGTTAGGACAGCAAGGAACAGCCTCAAGGAGAGAATGGTGTGAGGGCTGGGCAGGGGTACAGTAGTGACCACAGCTTGAGAAAGACTTCCCTGGAAAGAATGAAATCCCTGCTCTGGTGGGCAGGGAACAAGGAAAGCAACCAGACAGCAGCTCTTGATTGCAATGGCATCTCCATGTTGTGACCCAAAGAACTTGACCTGAAACCCTAAGAGCTGGATATGCAACTGCAGCTCTGATCCTGGAGATACACATACACTTATGTAACTTTTCCAGTGGAAATGCTCCTGCTGACTTTAGCACAAGTGCTCACTCCAGGAAAACTGCATCAGTGAGTTTACTGGGCCAGTGCCAGCAACAATGTAATGGAATAATTTGCTTCCAACGGTAGCTGTATTTTCATTCCTAATTTGATTAAAACCTACTAACTAAAAGAACAAAGCTGATGCAGAGGATCAGAATAAAGAATTCCAGTGAAGTGAAAGACAGAAAAACTGCAAATTTCATATTCAGTTTCAGCATGTGCTTGAAAAGTGAATTGGATGGACTTTAACTGGTGTGCACATTTAAGTGTGAAGAAACAAACCCAGTATTTAAATCAGGGTTAAATGCAGTGGAGAAAGAGTGATATAAGAAGGCATTAACTAGAATCCAGGAAGGCAAAAAAAAATCTGTAATTGTTGTGGCAATATAAAAATATAACATGAAACAAAAAAAAGTATTTGCTATGGAAAATAAATTCACATATATCTGTGTGAGAAACTCACGTACATACATCTGTGTGCAATTACAAAGGTTATCTTACTTATATTTATGTTGCAACTTTGGAAAATGTCATGAATTAGCACATTCAAACTCTGGTAAGAATGCATGAAACGTTTCTGCACCACAGCCTAATGACAAAGCAGAATCATCTGCCATGATTGCCAAGGAATTGCTAAATAAAGCACAAAGACCTGGGGGTGGTGAAACACACCAGCAGAAATCATGGCCAGCTGTCCTGCACAGGGCTTTGTCATGCCTGTAGCAAATAAATCTCTGAGAATGGCACAAATAGAAAAGGGAACAAGAAAAGCACAACTGTCAAAACAAGTCCAACTTGAATTATCCTGTGCAACACTTCTCTCACGTTCAGACAGGAGGGCTAAGGAAATCCATTAACTGCCAGAGAGGAGACCTGGAGGGATGCAAAAATAACCTATGGGAAGGCTTCTCTTGGGAAGGCAAACGAACTGTTCGGCTAGGACATAGACAGAGAGAGGCTAGTTCAGGTTGATAACCTTGGGAATGTGTTCAGTAACTAGAGGTTTTATGAGTTTGGAGACACAGGGCCGGGCAGGAAATCAGGAATTTGAATTAAAATCATGGGGAGAAGTGAAGCGTAGAGGTGTCCTAGTAAAGTAGAAGGGGGTTAAGTTTCCAGGTATATTTATGTGAATTGGCCCCACTAGAAGCTTTTAAAAGCAATCAGGGTTGACAGGTTCCTTTCTAGAACTGCAGTTGCTAAGGAAAATTCTATCAACTAATTCCTCTTTACTGTGTCTGTGCATAATCAAAAATCAGAACAACTGAATGAAGAAAAAATCCCCGTCAACAATAGCAAGCTGTAAACAACTGTGGGAATAGAGCCTTGCTGCTGAAGCGGTATAGGCTTTGTTTGGACATTTTGAGTGTATGGGTTGTGGCTGGATCCTGCCTGTAATTGCCAGGACTCAAACGAACTGTTCGAAGGAGCCTTTCTTCAATTTCATGCGACCGTGGGTAGTGCTTTGATTTGGGTAGGGTTAGCACAGAGTCTTTAACAAATGAATGTGCAAAACGCTAATGCAAATATAGGTACTCGGTCTTTTTTGTTTCTGTCTTCATTTGCTTAACAAAATAAAGAGGACCAGAGGCTATTTGAATAAAGCACTTTTAGTGAATCTGCAGAAATTTGCATGTGGACGTCAGCCAGAATTTCGCAGAAGTGGATTTATTCTGGGGAGAAAACCTGAGAAGGTGGAGAGGGTGATGAAAGAGAAATGTAGACTTCGGGGAGGTAAACAATGTAAGGAGCAGATGGATCTGCTGGGAGACAACACACAGCAAGGCTCTTGGATGAAAAGAAAGGAATTAGCAGGGCTTGCCCAGCACGTTGTATACGGGGCATGGGGGAAGGTTGACACCGGCTCCAAATACTCCTGGACCTTCCCTGCTCTGTTCCCACAGCGTGGCACTGTTTGAAGCTGTGCCAGCACAACTCCTTGTGTGGCCTCACAGTGAATCAGACTGAGCTCACATAAAAAAAGAACTCGTTTTTGCCAGGTCATTTTTCAGCAAAACCAGTTCACTGATGTGGTGTGCAGCATGCTACACAGCTCTCTGGAAATAATGTGTTGAGAAACCACAGCCATAGTCTGTACTGAAAGAAAGTACAAGAAATTTGGGGCAGTTCCAATTCAAAACAAGTGCTTCAGGAAGGGCAATGTACAGACAAGGCAGACAAAACCGTAACTAAAAATTTTAGTTGAAACTGGATTGTGCATGGACATGGACAAATAAGTACTGTTAAAAGAAAAGGACACAAAAATACAACCAAAAGCCAAAATATTAGAAAATAAAAAGGACTGCCACTTGGGAAATTGAAAGACTTGAAATAACTTAGAGTTATTCCCAGATCAGCTTGTTAGGATCTTAATATATCATACTTGTAGAATCTGCAAAAGTCCACAAACGTTTCTCTTCGTGCCAAGAGCTGACTTCACAAAATTAACTCCTAGCATTAAGCTCATGCCAATAGTTTACAAGCTATGCTAAAATAATCTTTACTTCTTTTCCCATTTGTCATCTGTGCATTTTTTTTTTCTTCAATTTCATGCATTCTTTTTATGGAAAAGAGCAGTTTTTACAGGGGAAAAAAAAGCCTTTGCTGTGTCTCCTTGTGGGGCTACTTTCATGGTCTCATGTTTACAACAGCTTGCTCAGTGCTTCAGGCAAATTTTGTGAGCTGGAAGAGGAAGTATATTCAAAACCAAGAAGGTCTTTTGCATAAGTCATATACAAAATACACTTTGAGAATTCAAAACCTTAGGAAAATAACTTAGTTTGCTTTTTCTCTTAAGCATAACATAACTGCAGACACAGTTCTGAACTCAGTGCATTGTGCAAAAATGGTGTTGGCAAAATGGTTCATCAACTGCTCTAAGTTTTTCCTTTATTAGACACAAATCTCTCTCTGTCTTTTCCATTAACTGCAGAACTGAAGTTGCCTGTGCCTTGCAGGAAACCTTGGACCTAAGCACCTGAGTTCACTGGGCTGTGTTGCACCTTTAGAAATCAGACCCACTGAATGCCCTATGATGTATTTTTCAGGCCTTTTTTTCCCCCAGAAATTTGGGGTTACTGCATGTATCAAGCCTGCCAACCCAAGATTTTAAGTGTATGCTTATTGCTCACTACAAGGAAGCCTGATCTTTCTTTTTTCTTCTGGATAGTACTGATGTTTAACCTACAGTTGCAGCAAATCACAGTCAATATTGGCTGTCTGTTTAAAAAAAAAAACAAAGGAGCAAGATCCACAAGGATGAACATGTAACTTCAAACATGTAAGGACAGAATACAAGCCAAGAAAAAACCAAAAAGTCGCTTTCTCACTTGCCACACCTCTCATAAAACAACTAAAAACTACAACTGCATGGAATTATGCAAAGTTAATGACAATTAATACAAGGTTTAAAACTAGCTATAGAAAAGTGTCATTTCTACTATTGCTATCAATAGCCTGCTTCCTATTCCACATTGACTATGATTCTAATACTGATGAAATGAAAACAGAAAACAGATGTAGCTGCATAATAGTAAATATAAAACTGAAATAGGTTACATACTCATCTGGGGTGGTACTAATTGCCAGATATTGTTTACTTTTATGAAGATATTAAAAAGCCCATTTTGAAGACAATAGACTTTGTACTCTGAGAATGCATGTACCTAATTCTATTGACATGAGCAGTTCCCTTTGAGCTGCCCCTTAGAACAAAAAAAAAAACCAAAAAAAACCAAAAAAAAAAACCAAAACACAAACCAAAGGCAAAGTTGGAGGATGATTTTCACTTTTATAATTTCTTGACTTCTGGAAGAAGAGTCTTTCCCAGATAAAGGTGAAGAGTTAATAAAGAATAAATTTAGCCAAACTCTGGTTTATCACCCTTTCTGGCTGTGTTCCCTGTGATCCTGTCTAAATACAGAACCTTTACAGAGAGTTGACTGCTTTTTAGCAGAAACTATCAAATAAAGGGAGCTTCCTCTGCCTTAATTCTCTCATCCAGCATTTGGATTATCTGCTGTTCTGAATGCAATCTTGTAAAATAAAAATTGCTTGAAAATTTTAGAAAAACAAATATTAGAACAGACACAGAACCACAGGCCAAAGTAGCATGCAAGGAACTGCTAAATACCTGAATCTAGGAAGACTGAAGGAACTGCTAAATACCTGAATCTGTGAAGATTGTTCCTAGTGCCAAAAAGTTGTCAAAACAGTGGAGTGTGCCCTAGTGGAATGCTGCTGATGTCTACTTGAAGAGCAGGGCAAATAGAGTAAGTTATCTACCATTTATCTAAGAAAACCAAATTACTGAACAGAAAAAAACACTGCTGAAAGTGATTCTGGACAAAGGATAACAACAACTGACTTGTGAAATTACTGACAGAAATTCTTAAAGTTTTACACATACTTCATTATTCAGGGGGAAGGGAGAGTGGCAGTGATTTGTGTATACTGCTGATGATTGCTGAAAAATTATAAAGGGGAAAGAAAATGTGGACTAAGCAATGATCCCTTCTTGTGTGAATCACAAGCTTCTCATAATATACATAGAATATTTTGTGATCTTACCTGCTGGCTGCAACAGGCAACAGGCATGGCCATCCATCCACAGGGCTGGAGATGCACTGAGGTGGCTTTTATCTGCTGCTGCTCCCTTTTCCTGCTTGGGAAGATGGAGAAGCTGCCAGTTTACTTGTCACACTGGTCCCTATGGCAATGAAAGTAAACGTTGCTGGTGTAGAATGGTATCAACAGGTCTTTGGGATGGAAATAAGCTCCCTGAAATGGGTGGAGATGCAAATAATTAGCTCTTCTCTCCAGCAGCAGAGGAGCATAGAGGTATCAGGAGCAAACAAGGAGGAGTGGACTTAACTGTGAATGTATTTTCTAAGTTACCTTTTCAGATTTTTGCAATAACTTGGATGTTGAGTAAATGCATCAGTAACTAATCCTTCACTCCCTTTGAGAAGAGTCATCTGCTTTCCCAAGCTACAGAAATCTAACAAATTTCTCAAAGCACAGGTTTGTAGTCAAGGTGCTCTCTTAATGATATAGGTTTCCAAAGCAACTGTCCACTTATCCTCACTGATAACTTCAAATTTTGGTGCACAGCATCTCAGCCCCCAAAGTGAATTTGTTTAAGGATTTGTTCTGTATTTAGAGTACAAAATTGCATCACAATGCTTCCTTAGGTAACTTGCCTGTGGGCCTTTCTTGATATGTAACAGACAACATTTGGTATAAATTACTGCAGCTCAGTTGACTGCTGTGAATAAAAGCTACTTTGAAGAAATCAAAGATATGCCCAACTCTTTCATGATTACAGTAATGTGTTTCTTCAAATATTTTTATCCTGCACTATTAAAATGAGTGGCATGATTCCTATATGTTTGTACTTGAGCTTTGGGTTTTCTTGCATGAGCTGATATAGGCCATAAATATTCTCTGTCCTTAAAACAGATTTTGCTATTTTCATAAGCTTTAAATTCACCTTTCTTCTGTGAGTGTGCATTCCTTTGTGCTTTTGTTTCTAAAACTTTTAGAAAATATATCTCTGATACATCCCTTTGATTAGACTATAAAATGACATAAACCGGTCAAATATCCAAATTCTATCTGTTCAAGAGAACAGCAGATTTTGGTTCTCTCAGAATGACCCATGTAATAATACTGAATTGCTTAAAATTTTCCTTTGTACATCTATATGTCAGTATTTTTTAACTGTCCATGTTTCTGTTAATGCTTATATTTCTAGGAATATAATTGTGTCCGATTCCATAACATCACAGTCATAAAAAGTCTTTGATCTTTGTTAGAGCAGTGACAGTTGAAGTATAAAACCCTGAAATGAAGCAGGACTTTAACCAAGAAATGTTCTCTGAAAGTGTTGAGGTTAGTGGCTGTTTTTCTCCAGGCTTGGGTAATGGTTTGTCAGAAAGCAGTAGGTGCTGGCACTGTTCACTTCAGTTCAGACATGAGTGGTTTGCTTACTTTAATCTACAATTAATGAGCAGTACTGGGTCTGAGGCTAAACTGTACCAGATCCTGGTGAAGATCATCTCAGTTCTTCCTAGGCTATCACTCTGCAAGTGTCACTGTTGAAATCCTGCATGTTTTTATCTTTCTAAGTATTATTTAAACATCAGGATTCTGTCAGGTTAGCTTTTATTTGCATGTCCTCCCTTCTGCTGGAAACAGATGTGTTTATTATTAACCCATTCCCTGAACAGTTCCATTAACTTTTCTGGAGAATCCTGGTAAGACTTGCTGGCCACTCTGACCCATCATCACACCTGTACATCCATCTCCCTTCCTGGGAGCCTTCCAGCCTTAATGCCAGCCTGCTAAGAGGGAAATAATGCTTGAGTGTGATGATTCATGACTGATTACTATCTTAAAGATGCTTGAGATTAAAAATTTTGTAAGCTGTTAAATGCACCTGCAAATTCATGGCACTGTTTATTCAGCTCTTTCCCCTGCCTTGCTCACCCTGCCAGTGTATTTGAAATGAATTATTACTAACATTCCTTTATCCTAAAGGATGGAACTTTCCTTGGAATGTTCATTGCATTACACTGTGTCTTCTAACATAAAATTTGAGGTTTTGCATCATCAGCAGATTCCCATTTCTCCCTCTCTGATTATTAAAACCAGCCACTTATGTGGTGATGGGCTGCATTTGGGGGGTGTTTAGGTGCAATGGCTGGCCTCTAACTTAAAAAATCATGGTTATCAGTGACACTGAAGTGTTTTACTATGTAGCTGATAAGCCAGGTAATGTCCCTTTCTAAGTCTGTTCATGTGGTGAAGTTTTACCAAGAGCAAAAGCAATAAAGAATCTCTGTATGACACACAGCAACAGTTAAAGCATTCACTCAGCTTGTGTTTCCATTCAAAACACGATGTCTTGATTAAGAATTCCAGTGTTCTTAGTTCTATCTGCACACCAGAATTTTGTGCAGTGTTCCAAAGCCATCCCTACCTTTATAGTGACTGTTCCTGCTTCTCTTCTCCCCAGCAAATCCGAGTGCTGAACCTGCAAGCACATTCATCATCACGGCTGTGAAGGAGGACAGTGCTATTATCCCATTTACAAACTGACAACCTGAGGCACAAATAACAACAGTGACACACCAGAGGTCACACAGGAAGTCTGTGGGAGAAGTGGGTGCTGAACTCTGGTCATTCAGGTCTGAGGTTACAGACTAGTTCTTTCTTCTTGGATGTGGGACTGAAAATACTTTCTTAAATTCAACGTAATTACAGGAATTCGGTCCTCTCTTTGCCAGCTTCCTATTATTCATTATTCAAATTTGGATAATGTATCAAGTCAGTCCAATTATTCTCCCTTTTTTTGTAATGTAAAAAAATATTTTTATTTAGTTTGACATTTATTTAGTAGGAGGAATTAGAAAGGCTAGGAAAATCTTTGTCTATATGACCAAATATCTACCGAAGAAAGTGAGGCAAAACATCTGTAGCCTTTTAAGCCAGACCAGATAAATTTGACACTTCAGCCACTAGAGGGACCTCCAGGAATAGAATATACTAAAACAGACGACGCAAAAATATTTGAACTATTAGGTGCCTTTAAAGTAAAACAAAAAAGCTTTGCAGACCGAAGTGTTTGCTTATAATGAGGTCTGAAATAATAGCAAACATGGATTAACTAATTATATTTTTAATTTAGTCAAGAAAAAGCAACTTTTCTGCTGGTAAGATATGACTTTGGTGAGTTGTTTCCTCTTCTCTGACTTAGTGAGGTTACTACATCTGCTTTGAAGAGGCCTGTACTTTGCCAGTAACGTTATGGATTGTTCTTTTGGGCTGTACAAAGCAAATGCAGTCATTCTCTTCCCAGAACTTCTGAGAAGGATGTGATTTGGATGTGGTGCAGACAGTCTGAAATCAGTAACCTCATTTTCCCACTGACGGGTACTTTAGCAGAGCCCTCAAGTGATGTCAAATTTTAACAGCAGTTTAATTGCCCAATTAACACATGTTATGCCTTGCCACGCACACAAATAGTCTCTAAAAAGTAGTTATGCTACCACCTGGGTCACTGGGTTTGTAATTAACCATCAATCCAGGACATGATGAGGGTGCTCTAATGTTCCCTTTTTCACTTCCACAAAAATACAGAGGGAGCTGTGGTGCTCTTCACACATGAAATTTTGGGGCTCCTCAAGCTCAGCAAGCTTCAGCTTTAATATTTACATTGTAAAACACAAAATTCTGCTGGGCAACTGTGCTTTTGAGACACTGGAGATGAGGACACTGAGATAAGAATTGCAATTAACCCAATTAGAGAAAGGTCAGGCATGTCTCTAGAATTTGGCATTAAATCACAAATATGGAACAGGTTAAAAGAATTTTTGCAAGACTTTAAATTACACTGCATTGTTTAGCTTTACCTATTAGGGTAGTCCTAGTGAAATGAAAACTCTTATTTTGTGAGATGAAAGCAACCTGAAATTCCAGTTTGGCAGAGCTGATTGTTGCACAGGTCTCCTGTGGTCTATCCACTGAGTTTTATAGTTTCCAATTTGTTTGCCCTGAGAGGTTACTCGTGTAAGAAAAGGTGTAGTGGGAGGGGAGGAGACATTGCTAGTACTTCTTCTATTACTCTCTGTTGTGTGGTTGGGGGTTTTTTAGGCATTAGAAACCTTTTTGATGGATGATTGTCTGAAAAGCCTTTGATTCTCCCACAGAGTTAGCATTAAATTCTTTGCATTGCCCGTGTATAACCGCACACTGAAATTTTCCCGTGAACTACCTGCAACTAAAAGACATTGAACATCAGGCTTAACCGTCAGACTGATGATGCTTGCCATCAAAAGTGGGTTGCCAAGTGGGTCCTTGGCAGAAGAATGATTATCTGTCCCATGCCATTCCTTACACGTGAAGTAGGATATTGTATGTTACAGATTAACGTGGTCACAGGCAGGGAGTGTTCCTGGACCAGGAAGAGATTTGGCAATAGCTAGTGATTTCTTTCTCAGCTGCTAAGAGTGAAACCCTTCCTGAAATACCAGGACACCCTTTCATTATGAGTAGTCCCCTCCATAAGCAACCATGGGGAAAAAATTTGGGGGCTATTTCAGAATTTCAGTTAACCTATTTGGAGCTTACTCAGTGGTGTTATTTGCTACTGATTTTATCCTAACAAAGAGAGGATTTGTGACTAACGTGAGGAGGAGGATTTATGTTTTGATGCAAGAAAATGATATAACAATCTCTGCACTTGGAGAATGCTGTTAGTCACTGTGCTCTCAGACGTGCTGGCCTGTGTAAGGATGTGCACTCTGAATCCTGTGTGGCATTGTGTGAGCAAGCAAGTGCCTGCTGAGTCCCACGTGCTCCTGAGATTGAAGTACACCACATCTGCCATAGTGATGAAAATTAATGTTGCAGGATGTCGTCAGCCTCTTTAGTTTTCTCTTCTGGAGTAATACCTAAAAGAATCCTTTTCAGTTACAAAAATTGCTAAGAAATTAACTGCAATAAAGAACTCGGGAGGATGGGGCACTACGGGCAAGTGCTGAAACAGACTGAGAGGTTACCCATGCATGGGTCTACAAGGGTGTCTGGAGCAAGATCTCCTAAAGGTATGCCCTTTTAGTTTTATAACATTTTTACAAGTTCTAGATTTTTATTTTTCCTACTGCCACCTTGTTGAAGATTGCAAGTAGGTTGGCAGCAGGAAGAAAGTGTTGAGAGGGAGTTGTCACAAGCTGTGACATCGCACCAAAGTGATTCAGTTACAATTCTAGCACCAATTTCTTTTTTTATTTCTTAATGCCTATGAACCCTTCAAGGGCTCTGCTTTGAAGTCCTGTTCCTGAACAACTAAACATTTAGGGCCTGAATCCTTCAGACTCACACATGGAAGATTTTGGTCAGCCAGAATGCAAATAGAAGAAATGCTAGTTTTCTAACATTGTAGAAAAAATTTGGATCTTTATTGACAGAAATCAAAATTCCTGTTGGCTAGTATTAGCCTTTTGTATAAATTAATGTTTCTTAACAAGAAAAATGAAGACTCTACCAAGGTTTTTGCCTCAGTCTTTAATCCAACCTCTCTTCTCACAGCTCTCGAGTGGATAGACAGCCGGATAGGGACTGGGGAGCAAAGTCCCTTCCACTGTAATAAAGATGAGGTTCATGACCACCTGAGGAACCTGAATGTACATAAATCCATGGGACTCGATGAGATGCATCTCATAGTCCTGAGGGAATTGGCTGACACAGTTGCCAATCCCCTCTGTGATACTCAAATAGTCCTGGCTGTCAGGTGAAGTGTCATGTGGCTGGGAAAAGGGAAATATCACACCTATCTTTAAAAAGACTAGAAAGGAGGATGCTGGGAAGACCTGTTTTCCTCACCTTTGTGCTTGGGAAGATCCTGGAACAGATCCTCGTAAAAGCTCTGCTAAGGCACATGGAGAACTGGGAGGTGATTTGAGGCAACCGGCATGGCTTCACCCAGGGCTAATCCTGCCTGACCAACCTAATGGCCTTCTGGGATGGAATGCCAACATCAGGGGATACAGGGATATCATTCAACATGAAGGAATACCTTTTATCTGGATTTCTGTAAAGCCTTTGGCATGGTCCCCCCCAACATCCTTCTCCCTCAATTGGAGACTGATTCAATGGGTAGACAGTGACGTGAGTAAGGAATTGTCTGGATAACTGCATCCAGAGAGTAGAGACGAATGGCTCAGATTCCCAATGTGTTTGAAAACAAAACAGAAAAACTCTTTGTGGGGCATAATCGTAAATATATTCTCAGTCTTTCTTTGCTTCAGGACTTCAAACCTGAGCATTGGTGGGCAGCAACGTTCTTTCCCAGAACAGCACCAATATGCTTTAAAATCCTATGAGACAATGTAAACACATAATATAAATGTAGTCATACCCATGCACTCAGATAGCACTCAAGCAGATAATGCTAATCAGGGATGTCAGTAGGGCTCCCCACCCCAGCTATCTGGTGCATGCCACTCGCTATCTTCTGCAGGGCTGCTTCTCTCTGCTGCCCAGATTCCTGAGAGGACTGCATCCACTGTTAAAAATAACCCAGCAGGGAAGAAGGGAGGGAATTAAAGGACTCTTTAAACTTTCTGAATAGGATGCTACCTGCTCTTTTCTATCTGCTCCATTTGTCTTGAAAGGGACTGACAGAAAAGCAGACTGCATAAACACCTGTGGAAAGTGTGTCTTTTTGGCAGTGATTAGTCTACTAAGGAAGTGATTAATTAATTAATGTGACCTCTGACTTATGAAAAGTTGATGGTCAGTGCTTTGGGACGTATTGCAGTTTAGAATACACTCTCTGTACCTGGAGTTTCTGCTGGTGTGCCAAGTTGTTTGACCAGCCATGCCTGCCAACAGGGAAAACCTGCTGGATTTACACTTAGGACTCATGGATGTATTCAAGAGCCTGTAGCAAGGATTTTGCTTAACTTTAAAACTTGAAGTTAATTTGCATAAAAGCATACAAATTGTGTATTAATAGATTTGGATTAATTAAAAGTAATGGTAAATGAGATTATCAAACTGTCCAATGGAAAATGTCTACACGTACTCAGAAAATTGTTCTTAATTGAAATTTGATGAATGAATGAATGAATGAAAATCTACATATATCTCCCCATCTCCCTACTGAATTGGCTAAGCTGTAGTCTTCCCAGGATTTAGAAAGTGACCCTTGGAGGGTCATAAACCCTTGTGTCTCTTTCCCCCCTTTTTTTTTTCTTTTTTTTTTTTTTTAATCTTAAGGCTGAGGTTTATTTGTCTAATATATTACTGTTGTGTTTTCAAACTGTTCTTTTTGTCTGAGGTCTATGTACTTAGTTGTTTTGTAACTCTTAATAGGAATGTTTTTAAAGTAATGATGGGTCTGTGAGCAGAATTTTTTAATTGATAGACAATATTTCAAGGGGGTTTTGTACTTTGCTATATGAAAATATATAAACAATCTAGGACTTTATTCTTAGTTTAGTACTGAGTGACATTTACCTTCATCATTGACTGTGTTTTTACAGTGATCTACTCACTCAATTCAAATGTGGATTCTCCAGGAAACGGAATACAACAAAATATTTACTCCAATCCAAGAAAAAGAGTTCAAAAATTGAGACAACACAACTCTCTCTTTCCTCTCCTTGAAAACTGTTATTTAATATGTCCCCTACTGTAGCTGGGCAGAAATGGAAGTGGCATTCAAAAAAACCCCTCCAAACCTAATTCAAACAAAAACCATCCCACAAAGTAATCTAACAGCAAACAAGATGATTTCCATGCCAGAGGAGAACTGGTGCAACCTGTAATTGCAACGTAAGTGTTAAAGGCTTTCAGAAGACAGAGAACACTCAGATACAAACCGTTTGTTTGAGTCTCAGCTTCCACGGGGAAGTAATCAGGCAAAAGATCAAGGTGTCTCTCACTGGCTGCAGCAATTCCTGCTTGTAAACATCAGTGCATCAGTGATTTCACAGTGTGATCTTGCATGGTACTTTGGCAGGCACGAAGTGAAAATACAGTGTGTCATGAGTATATCTGATGCTGCAAAGCATAATATTGATCATAACTTGGTACAGGACAACAGAAACTGAGGCCCAAGGTGGTACTAACATTTTTGATCTACTGTAGCTCAAAAAGCCTTCAACTAATAATTTACTAGTCTTGCTCCAATTAAATTTCTAGAATTGGGAGCTTTGCCATCAGCTTCACTGTATTATCACCATACTATAGTGACTTAAAACAGCTCATAGTCCTCTCAAAGACAGAAAGATTTAAAGCAGTTCTTGCAAACTGTGAATTAAAATATACTTGGTGTTGCTAATTTTATTGCAGTTCTGTAAATACTCAGATTCTTATTATTCTAAGAAACAATTCAGCATAGTAGTTCCACCTTAATATTTAAAACCCACGTCCTCTTTATTCAACGTATCTTCCTACCCTCTTCACTATCAAAGCCTAGATACCCAGCTCCATAAATATATTTGAACACTCATCTCCCTTCTCTTCCCATTTTAACTCTTTCATATATACACCACACCATCTTTTTTTCTCTTCTTCCACTTACATAATCCTGTTTTTTAATACAAACATGATTAAGATCAAGACATAGCTACTTATGAAGGGGAAAAATGGGAATTTCCATTACCATGTTAAAATATGCATCTTGAAAATGTCGCAAATTCATATACAATTTTGGTAACTTAATATACATTAAAGATAATTATACCCTGGATTCTCATCACTATGTAGTCATTTATTTGACACTTTTGTTTAAGTATGCTCTTGCTTTCATCTGTGCCAGACATGTTTTACCATTCAGTACCTTGAACTAACTGGCACTCATCTAACTCTATGATTTTTGCCACATGAAATAAATATTATCATTTATCATTAATGCACTTAAAAGGTAGATTTTGATTAATTCTTTGACTCTGGGAAAAGGTCTTTAAATATTATCTAAATACTAATTTTAAATACTTTAAAATTCCTTCTTTCTTTGAAAGATTTAGCCAACATTGGAATCCCAACCTAAAACCTTATGAAAATATTTCTGTCCTGAAAAACAACTTAATATACAAGGCTGTGGAATATATCTGAGGCTTTTTTGTTTTGTTTTGCAGTAAAAAAATTATTGAAACAAACTTTGGTTCTTTGGAACAATTTCTCACTGAACACTGAAGATCAAATTTAGATCTTACCAATTTTCTTCCCTGTTTAGCTGTTTAAGTGTATAATACCCCCCTAACATTTCTTTTGCAAGAAAACTGCATAAGTAATACAGAAATTCCATTTTCCTAGATTCGGATAGAGTGAAATTTCTATTCTCTGTTTTGATAATTAATGGATAAATAACAACATTATGCCACAATATTTTTTTTTAAGATTTTGAAAAGTTTTATGGAGAACAAAATCATTTACATGTGAACACACAACCTCTTGTTTGGCTGAACTCTGAATGTTATATTTTGCAGCTGGCTCCAGGATAAGGCTCTGTATAACCCAGACAATGATATGTTGGTCTATAAAACAAAGTGGAACGCTTATATAAAGAAACACATTTGTTAACTTTAATATCAAGGCTTTATCAGGCTGGCCCTCAAACAGTGAGCGTTCAAGGGTAGCGATGACATTCTTTCTTCCACTCGCCGTTTTTCTTGCAGCCTTGTTTCAAGAAAGAACAGTTTCTCAAAATAGAGAAACCAGGCTCTATTTTGACCTGGTACAGGAAAGTCTTCCTTTGAAATGCTGTTTTTATTGAGCTGGTTTGTTCTTCATGCTCCAGTGGAGGGGGGAAAGACTGGTTAGGAAGTTGTTGGTTTAGAAACAAGTTTTGTGAAATCTCATTTTAACATTTTTGGTTTTGTATTCCTAAGATGGAGCCAGATCCCTCATGGGTGTAAATCAGTACAAGAGCCCACCTGTCTTTCTTGTTTACACTGGTGGAAGATCTTGCCCGGTTCCCCAACAATTCGTGCAGCCTGACATTTGAATGGAACTGCAATTAGCAGGGTTGTTTTCGTTTAACTTTATTTAGCACCTTATCTCCCTGTAACATTCTTGTCCGGGTACCAGTATCAACCATGAACTCAACTTAGCTCTCACTACTGCTGTTCTATTTTGAGCTGGAAGAAAAAAAACATCAGTCCAGATCAAAGAGCACCTTCCCCTTCACTCTGGGAGTAGAAATTGTTAACTAACTAATTGGTGCAAAAAGCCTTGACAAATCGATTCACATCACAGTTACTGAAGTCGTTCCACCACACGGGGAAGATATCCAGGCCCTCAAAATGACCTGTTCTCAATGGCCAAACATGTGCAACTTTCCACAAAATGCCGCTGGTGAGGGACCTAACTTGTAGATGAGGATGCAGTTCTGCAGGACTGTGTTTGCTGTGTTCTACGGTTTTCCCAGTTCTTCAGCTATGCATTCCCTTTGGTAACAATAACATGAAGGACTGCAAGACCCATTGTTGAGGCTCACAGTTCTTGTTACTCATTTTAAAAAGACCTTCCTGGAGGATTCCAACTCTGAGAGAACTCTGCTGTTCCCAGGTCCTGAAATTCTGCAAAAAGGAGTGGAGCAGCAGGTCCAGAAGGTTTTGGGGGTCCTAAATTGGAAGTAAGAGGTTGTACCTCAGAATCTCAAGACACGCAATGCCACAGTTCTGAGAAACACCGGAGTGGCTGAGAAGGCAGGAAAGTCTGCTGGGCTTCTGGAAGGCTGCTCCCTGCTCTCTGCCCTGGCAGCTGCTCACACAGGTGAGGGGCCACCTCCACGCAGCCGTAGCGGTGCCAAGAGCACAGGTGATACAGGTGAAGGTCAGCAATGAGGACAGCGCCGCTTTAGAGCGTGGCACGGAGACGGTCCGGGTGCCACAGGGGGCTCCAGCGGGTGCCGGGCAGGAGGAGCGGGTGCCGCGGGCAGCGCCCCCCGCCGGGCCGCACCGGGACTGCCCGGGCCCGCCCC